>JAZGTK010000274.1:0-70684 GCA_036877625.1 Ambastaia sidthimunki
TGATTATTACCTTTAAAATGATTCATGAGTCTGTCAGACATGTTTTGGTAGAAGTCTTGCACACACTCAGACAGTTCCTCTACACCGAGATCCTGCAAATATGTATGAATATAAATGATTACGCTTTTTGAAAATGCCATTTAAAGTAAAAACCAAAAATACTAAATTCATCAAAATACAAAGGTGCACGACAAATAGCTCATTACAGTAACATGTCTTGAGGATTTAAAAAGATCAACATGTTAGTATTATAGTTAGCTTACAGTATTATTATATAAGCAACTAGAATGCAAACTTGCATACACACATACACAAGCTAGTCCTGAGATGTCTCGGATGGTTAATAATAAACACATGGGTGTGTGACTCTGGATCAACACACATTAAAGCCACACCTTTTTATTTCCCATGCTCTCTATGAAAAGACGGCTCTGTTTGTGGATCTCTCTGCCGGGCTTCTGCAGGGTCTTCAGGAACTCTATAAAGTCTCGTGACACCCGATCGGTCTCTAAGCTGGACTGTCGGGTGATGGAGGGGCTTGGTGTCTTTCCCTCGTGGCTCTCTGAGGAACACACGTATAAAAATGGAGCATGTTTACAAACAAACAGTATAAAGATCAAATCGAGACGCATTAAAGTGGTTTGAATTTTAAATGAGTTCATGAAGACTTTCATTCATCTAGGTCATTGCAAAATGTTGTGTGAAAATCAGCCCATTGTTTACCGACTAACAAAGCCACAGTGAAACATTTTGAAACAATGAGTCCAATTGTAACGACTGAATGTTACGCAACATTTTGCAAATCATTGAATAAACCACATAAACTGTTAATGTGACAAGACAACACGAGGTATATTAACAACATCTGATTGTTCAATACAAGTCCAGACAAACACAGAATCTTCCCAGAAGTAAGACTTGATGCTAAAATACTGGTTTGTTACCATGCCAACACCTTTGACATTGAATTGAAGATTGCAACAAAGTGTCCAACTAAATAAATCAGGACCGAAATCTACCAGCATGTTTACATTAAAGACTACACAAACTGACTAAAGTTACAGATATTTAGCATGGTCTAAACTAGGGTTGTGCTATATATGGTACTACAAAATGCCACAGTACCATCAGTCTAATATTACGCATAGAAACTAGTAAGTTTCATGAATCCATTTAACATTCATTTTGTAATTGATCTAAAATCAAAAGTCAAACAATGTCTTTGTTACAGGTTTATTTAGCCTGATTATTTGCACTGAGCTCAGCGTTTGCAGTTCCTGTGTGTTTTGATACAAACTGTGTAGTCTCTTAACAATTTTTTATGTATATAAAAAGGAACTAAATGCATTCAGCATTCTGAATAGACAGTTTCATTTCATCCAACCTCAGCCTAAACACTGTTGTGCCAGTCTTTGTGAATGCCCCTTTGACAACAATGGAGCACTGAATGGTAATCCGTGCTTCAAGGCTACAATGATGTGACGCTAATACCCACCTCTCAGCCTCCATACCAGAGCTGCCACAAGAAGAGAGGGCGATGCAAGACAATGAGACAGTACACATGAAAATGGCAGCATGAACCAAATTAGTATTTTTGATGCACACAAACACAACTAACAGAGAAATAAATGAATACACACAAAACTTAGTATGGCAGTATGTCACAAAGCTCCTAAGGGGGGTTTCCAGGCAGACATAAAATGTATGAATGAAATCGCCCACAGGGAAACATTTTCGGAGAGTTATTTGTGGTGCTTTGTGAAATACTTAAAAGAATAGTTTACCCAAAAATAAGTTTTCCAAACAATTAAAGTAAATGTTTATTAAGTCCTATAACGTTACTTGATATTCTTAAAACATTTACCTTGTGTTCTATGGAAGAATTCAAGTCTTACAGGTTGGCATGAAAGTATGACAGAATTCTCATGTTTAGGTAAACTATTTCTTAAAAATACAGAAATTTTTGTTTTCCTTTACTATATCAACATATAAGATAAAAACACAGATACTGTGGTCCAGCCCAGAAAAGACAAACACCGCAATCTCCACCCACATCCTTTCTCATCCTCCCCAGATCCTTCAGGCTCTATCCGTTACCTTCAGTGGGTGAGCCCATCTCCCAGGGTTGGGTAAAAATTCCCTTCAGATCCCTCAGTAGGGTTTCTCCATGGCTCTCCCTCCTACCCTGCAACTTCTCCTCTTTCTCTCGTTTCTCGTTTTCTTTTTCGGGGGGGACTAAAACACCCAGGGCAGGTGACACAGAAATGGGGAGTAGGGGGTGAAATGTGGACAACGACGGAAAATGTTTTGCTCAGACAAGATTGAACGAAGGGGAAAAGAAGGAGAAAAATGGAGAACACGTGGGAGAGATGGAGCGGAGATGAGATGTAAATGAAATGAAAGATGAGAAGCAAACTAAAAGATGATTGGATACATTTTTTTAAAAAATTAACCTTAAAACAACATAATAGATAAATAATGGGACTGATCGCAAATGGAATGGATATTTAAATAAACATGAATCAAATCATTCAATGATCAATAATACGCCACATTTTATTGATAAAGCCTTTAGTCACCTGAAAAGCTAAAATTATTTGCATTCTACACAACATTTGCATTCATGCCAAATTGTTGTGTCTGATGCTGGCAGAGTTTAAGGCTTTATCAAAGAAAGCATCTAATGATACAGGAAATGACTGGGACTCTGTATGATGGGGAAGAAATCATTTGCATATAAGTAAGCATGATTTCTTATCAGGAAAACAGAGGGAAGCACAAGTATGTGCAGTTTTCTATTTTGTGCTCTGATCTAAGCAAAATCTACAGGACTGACACACTGCTGAGTCGACAAATAAATGGAGATTAAACATCAGATTTATTTCTTATGAGCTCAGTCCAGTATAATAAGAAACACCTGCTCTGTAGTTGAACTCTTTTGACAGGGGCTTTCAGGTGCCCAAAACAACCCAAACTTTATTATAAGGGCATTATTTTCACATGAGGCAAATAAAAAATGTCAAAAGAACACACCCATTCCACAAACCACACCCACTATTTAAAAACATCACCAATCACATCCAGACCTTACAGCTCCATTCCCGCCCACTTCATACCTTTCTTAGGCGCTGTGCGGGAAGAGGGGCTGAAGAACTTCTTCACAGTGGTGACCTTGCGAGTTTTCTCATTGGTTTTCTTCTCCTCAAACTTGGAGAAAGTGGCGAGAGAGTGCTGAGAGTGGGACTGCGGGGGCTGGGTTTGAGAGGAACCATGAATGCTGACATAAGCCGCCTCCTCTTCCCTTTGCAACCTATGACAGAAAACACACTCTTGAATTTTAACATAAATCCTAATGTCACTCTGGATTTACATCAGCTTTCTTTAGAATCATAACTTTTAATCTTACAGCCTTTCCACAACTCTTATAAGCAGCCTGTCAGACTCACTTCTCAGCCAGGGCCCAGTCCTCCTGGATCTGCCTCTGCCGGGCTTTCTGGTACTCCTCTCTCCAGCATTTGGAGCACAGGCCCTGCCAGGCAGCATTTCCATAGTAACCGCAGCCCTTCTTGCACAGCAGTTCTGATTGGTCCACATGGATCCCCCGTCTCTCAGAGCGCTGACTCATTGTTTCCTTTTTGTCTGTGTAAAGTCAAGAGACAAGATTGACATTGAGGGATGTATTTGCATATTTTGGTGTCAGGTTATACAATGCACAACACAGAAATGGTGCAATAAAAATAGCTATCACCTTTGCTAAAAGAAGACAAACAAGAGAAGTCATTTGAACAATTTGAGCAGCGCTTACCCAACAGAAAATGAAACCATGTAAATGTCAAATACAAAATGCAAACATTTTAGAATGCAGAACTTAAAGCAAAGAAAAGAGAATTAAGCACAACAGTCTTACTATTGTAAATTACAAAATTAATATCTATAATATACTGTCTGGAAATGTAATGTCTGACAACACAACAATTTATATAATGTAATAACAAAAGACAAAAGTCTTTAGTGCAAAACTATGATCAACAAGTTTTAGCACTGGTGACATAAAATAGCATAAAAAAATAACACATTAGACATCGTTTAATGACGGTAGGTCCACAACCGTAACTTAACTATTATTTTACTATTAGAGAGTTATTAAGGGACCTAAGAAATAATTATCCACTGGAAAAACACGCAGCGTCATTTAAACCGCCGCAGGCTAACACGTCAAGCTACGTGGCTAAAAACAAACAAAACACACCGACAGTCAGGACTGGACTGTGTTAGATAATTATGCAGCACATATGTCCAAAGCTGTAACAAACAAACACTGTAAGCTAAACATGAAATTATTTTAATATATGTGCTAATGTACAGGACAGCGATGGATTACTGGTCATACCTCGTCACCGGTCTCCTCTCCGTGGATCGCAATGACGTCATTTCCGTGCGACGGCTCTTTGCGTTCTGTGGGCGGGGTTCTGTGGGCGGGGTTGTGTGTGGGCGGTCTGGGCAGGAAATGTCAACATCTAATACATTACAATTGTTTTCTAGTGCTGTCACCTTAGTTTAGAAATAAAAAGTCACTTGAATAAATTGCAAAATATAGGGTTTATTATCAGCACAATATTGCAAGTACATTAATGCAATACAAACAGTATTCACCAAATGTACAACAGAGTACAAGTATCAGTTCAGACTTGAGCAACATAAAGTACACTGGGCAAGACTGACAGTAAACCCCAGTTTGGATTATCAAATGCATTTAACTGATTTAGAGAGTAATTGCAGATTACAGAGAGCTCATGCAACCTCATGTGGCTTTCCCGGCTCTCGCAGCAAACTTATGGTATAATATAAGGTTTCCAATATTTTAATAAAATAACAATTAACGCTAATGCATTTGCTGAGGGCTATGCTATTAAAAGCATTAACAAATGCTATCTGCAGCAAAAAAAAGGTAAAAAAGTGCCAAAATAGCAAAATGGTGGCTAACAGTCTTATGAAGTATTATTTTAAACACTCCCTTAAATTTGTATTTAGTACATTTAATATCTAGTACATAAACTTACACTAAAAAGAAAATATCCGGTAATCTATTTTGGACTCATTGTAAAGTTTTATTAGTATTAGTGTTTTTTATTAGCCTGAATCAGTCTGTGGTATTTAAAAGTGATTTATGATTAATTTTAGAACACCGTATGTGAAGCTTTGTGTGGCTGTAAATGCCAGATGAGTCTTTTGTGTTTCTTGTACCGTTTTGCTCTCTATTGGCAATATAACAAAGATCTATTGAAGTCAAGTAAAACACATTAGGAAAAATCACCTTAAAATACTGTAGCGGTAAAACTCCTTCATGAACAATACAACACAAGTAATGACAGATCTGTAACTTGAGTCCAGTTGATTGATTCTTTGATCAAACCATTAATACATTCATTGCACTAACACAGAAAAACTCTGTTTCACATCATTTAAGTTCCTCTAAGAACAATTCCAGAAAACTTGTTAAAACTACAACTGGACAAAACGATTCCAAATATGGTCTACTTTAAATAAATGAAGCTAACAGTTACTTACAAAAACTAAGGGTACAGCTGCCGAAATAAAGGAATAATTCGGGTTGCAAATCATGGTTTCACAAAAAGACCTACCAAATTAACAACCAACAACTGCCGTCTCCATTGAAAGCTTGTCGTTCTTTCTGCTCAGTTGAGTTGGATTCCAGATCTCTGCTGGTTTCATGTAACTGTATATAGCAGCAAACATCACTCGCTCGGACCTTGTGCATCTCAGTTCTTGGCAAAAGAGGTTTAAGACATCCTAACCTTTCACCACCAGGTGATTTTAAACTCATAAATGGGCCTTTTGCAGTAGTAGTGATTAATCAGATGTTTGTCACAAACACCGATACACTGTTGGTCAGCAGTGATACCGCGCTCTGCCAGGTCGCTCACTATGCAATGAAGAAGGTCATAAACATCTGCCACGGCCTCCCAGGGACCGAACGACACGTCCACCTCACAGTTGTGCTCGAACAGCTTGGCCTCACTCTCCGAGCGCTCGAACCTCAGCGAGTTGAACAACGGTCTTTCATAAGGAGTGATGGGCATCTCCTCCTTGTACACGCAGATCTTCAGCTTCGCGAAACGAGCCTTTCGCTGCATGGCGCGAAGTTTCGCGATCTCCACGATGCGTTCTAAATTTTCTGAAACGAAGACGGCACAAGTTTAACTGTTTCAGCATGCGTTAGCAACAAAAAGGTCATGGGTTCAATCTCAGGAAACAGGCATCATGATAAAATGTTTACTTTGAAGTTACTTTGGATAAAAAATGTTTTTTAATTTAAATAAATTATAAGTAAATGTGACTGAGGTTTCAGTTAAGAAATGGGTCTATATTACCTTTGTAATAGGGCAAGAGATCAAGAAAAGCCTGTCGCACTTTTTCTCCAGTAAGTGGCTGTATGTCTTCCAGGTTTTCCAATAGAGGCCCAATAGCGTAGTACTGAGCTTCTCTGTGCACAGCACGAACACGGTTCCTCTGAGGCAGCTCACCCTCTCGCAAAAAATTCAGAATATCCCTAAAGTCAGAGCACTGAATCATGTTACCTGATTAGAACACTGAACCATCACGAACCTGACAATCTACTAGTTTCCCCAACTTCCTTTTTACATGACTAACCATATATGGAATAATAACCAGTAAGAAAAAATTCTATGACTGGTATTACAGGGTTTTACCTCATTATAAAGTATTAAAAACCTAAATCAGTAGTCCTATAAATAAAAGTGTTTATTTGGTGAATATGTGCACTTTTATTATAAACTATATAAATTATATATTTATAGTATAAACTCTTAAAATGGACAACAAGCAGTTATTTGAGTAATCCAATGAGGAAAAAAATAAATACAGAAGCATTCTGATTATCAAAATGTTTGCTTAGTATTTTTGGTTGCATGTGGGTAGTGGGCACTAACCATAATCAGACATTCAGTAATGTAAACACTAACCCAAAATATGCTCCGTCTCGGTCTATAAAATATCTTCCCTCTGAATCACGAGGAATGTGGTGGCGGCCACTAAACATGGCAGCCAGCATTGTGTCCTCATAACGTCTCAGAGTGGACAGACGGGTGGTGAAATATGTTCCTCCCACATTCAGGGGTATGACCTCTGGAAACTTTCAAGAGAAAGAAACCTGTGTTATCATTGTGCCTTTAAAATATTTGCATTAGACTTATTTTACAGTAATGCATGGAGTAAACATAAAGTTCTGAACATTTTGGTGGACATAACCCATTAGTTTCTCAAGCTGAACACATTACACATTATCACATATCACTTTATAAAGTACATATTCTTGACAAGTCATGCGTCTGTGGTGACATTTCACATGGGCCTTCCAAAACACTATAGGTTAATCCCACCGAGCAATATGATTTGACAGTCATGTGACATGAACCAATCAAAAAATACATAGATCCGCCCCCTGGGATCATGAACCAATCAAATTAAGGCAAACGGGAAGAAAACACGGCAAAAACACACAGCTGTTTTCTATCTATGGCACAGAATATGTGAATTAAGTACAATTTACGAGACTGGATTTATACATGTTTCCGACCAGATGATCTAAAGGTCGCATTAGAAAGACACAAACAAATGCAAACAATGTATGATGTTGACATATGCACTTACTGTACAATATAAAGCTTTATTTTATAAATAGCACATCCTCTTTAACAATTAGGGATTTACCTCCTCAGGTGCGTCTAAAGTGCGAAGAGACTTTGCGAGGTTAAGATTAGGGGCGGGTATGGCAGGTTTGCGGTACTCCTCGTCCCCGGTGATCGCGCCCGACATCACATCTTCCTTATCCTCACTGTCGCTTGCAGCCGAAAACACCACCATCACTCTCGGCTGAGGGACCGTCCGCCCCTCCTGCGCGAACCTCCTCACCCGTGGTGTTGCCATTTGGATCGGACCTGCTGCGCTAAAGGAAAGCGGAGGCGGTTCTCCGTTTGGGGTTTCGCCAGCTCCATTATGCTGCATGCACACACCGACACCCGGTTGTCGATTATCACCCACACCGAGACTGTCAGCGATTGTTGTGATGTCCAGGTTGGTGTAGAGGAGGACGGCAGGGTAGCACACCCCAAGCGAGAGGTGTGGTCTCCGGGCTGATCAGGTGGACGTGAGGCTGCCCCAGTGCTGCATGCTCGCTTACAGTCCGTACGCAGATTGCGCAGGCGACAACGCAGTGCGTTGAGTGTTTTTAGGAGTGTCCGCCGCTGCGGGCGTAAACATATATAAAGATTTACAAAAGTGCCTAACTTGTGTACACGAAGATTATCAGGCTTTACTGTTATACAGGGCAGAGTTGACAATAATAGCCGGTAGAAATAAATGCAACTTTATGTAAAGTATTTCAATGTAATTCAAAACAATATATTTGTTAAATACTGGAAATGTAATACAATGCAATATGTAACCAAAACATTCCCGTGTAAATAATACAATACACATCTGATACTCTGTTAAAAATGTTGTGATAGAAATATATATGTATTACCTTATAATTATGAACTAACTGCCAGAGTAGTTCATCTTTATCTTTGATCCTTATATGAGATTAATTTAAAGACTCAATATTATGTATTACCACACAGATGTGTGCAACAATAAATAATTAAACAATATAAACTGTATTTATTGAAGTACTGCAAATCAATGTGAAAAAAACTTTATTTAAAATGTTGGGAAAGATGTCAGTCACTACAACCAAAGTTCATAACCCCGCAATGTCACGTCTACGTAATATGAGCAGTTTGATCAGAAATGATCCTTCAGTAAATCATTTGCAAATACAACAGGCAATACTGTACATACACGATTACGTAATTATTATGATGTAACAACACTAACACTCCGCCTATGGCTTAACGTGCGAAACTATTTCATCGCACGGGATTGGACAACGTCAACCAACCTGCAAACAAGCCCAATTTTAATTGGTCGTTTCGCTTTTTTCGAAATAGGTGGATTGTATATTCTCTGATTTTATGTTGAAATCATACTGGGATAATATCAGATCTTCTTCATTAAATATAAGCTTCAGAGTTATTTTGTTTGCCCTCATTAATTTATTCCTCTCTGTTTTAATAATTTATATTTTGGTAGAAGCAGGTTAACATGGTCGTTTTTGTAAGGGAACAGTCAAAACAATCTTTTGGTTATGTGTAATGATGGCATTGTGTTTGTAATCGTGTAAACCTCATAACTGTTATGTTTAGAGTAATGACACGATTTGGGTCATACAGAGACACAAGACAAATGAGCACTGATGGCAGGATTTTGCACAAGGCATCTGGCCTAGATGTTTGTCTGGTCACTTGCATCCAACTGAGCTTATCATTTAGAAAAACTGACACCTGTTGTGTACAGAATAAACGTCTAACAATTAAAGTTTAATTGAATTACATGGAAGAATAATGATAAGTTGTGATTGGCCAATGATTTAGTATAAGATACTAACCCAAAGGTTGAGGGTTAAATTCCAAATTGGGATTAAATTGGGAAGATTTACGGGATAACAATCCATCAGTACTGATTGTGTACAAAAACGGTGCCTTCTGATTATTTAAATACATAAATGAATATGTATACTATGGACAAAAATAAAAAAATGTTCAAAACATTACATTTCTTCTATTTTAAATTGTATAGAAAGTGGTATTTCTCAGATCCACAGGTTTATATTTATTTTAGGATTTTGTTGTATTAAAGTTTTGTTTAATGTTCAGAAAATGTTTTATATATTTATTATATAATATAAATTATATGTTGAGAGACCAAGAAACTATATTTTGCACACTTAATTTATGTAGTTTGCACATGTTTGAGGCTTCTTGAACTTGGGTTGAAATTTCTGGCATCTTTTGATGCCAAAAATATTCAAATAAATGCAGAATACAGTGGAAATGTGTTTGTACAAAAGATATTTACTTCAGTTAATACACCTATGGTGGTAATGAGGAATAATAATAATAATAATGAATTTCAAACAGTGATATTGCTTTTTTCATTTTGGATTAGAACTATAACAGCGCTGGGAACAGAATACAAGGCTACATGAAGATACACAAAGAAAAAACAAAACAACCAAACTAAATACATATCAAGAGAACAAAGTGGAAGAGTCTTTATTCAGGTAATGGAGGATTCAGCTCCATCTTGTGGTTGACACATAGAAAAATAAACCATACAGCTGTTGTTAGCAGTGTAAGAGGGGAAAGTGTCACAGACAAACTAACGGACGAAAGGACTGTGCTAAACCAAGTTTCTACCTGAGCTTTGAGAGACCTAAGGAGTATCTATATTAAACCAGCTTGTTGGGAGCTGCCTGTCTTTTTTCAATACAAGGCTTCATATTACCCATATACAGCATTTAGAGCAACAACAGAGATATGAATGTCACAACCATGACGTCTCATTTCCATAGAGGGTTGGTCGATATGAACAGTAACTTTTGTTTAAGTGTTGCTCTTGCTGAGAACGACTGAACAGATGTATGACCATTGTGCTAGCCTCAAATGTAACACAATTACACAATTACAAAAAAAAAAAACACAAAAAAAAAACAATGAAAATCTCCATCTGGGGTACAATAAAAACAAGCTGTTCAGAACATACTGTCTCAGGAAGTGATGTAAGTGTTGCGGGAATAAACGAGGTAACGGTTCACTACCAAACTAAGCTACGGACGAATATCTACATTAATGCTACTCGTGACTACCAATGTAATATCAATAATGATGATTTTTTTTGTTTGTTTGCTTTTGTTTTTTCTTTTTTTGTCTTTTTCTTAGAAACCATATAAACGTGCTGCCTGTGCGGTTGTAAGATCGATGTGTTTCGTTCGTCTGCAATACTTTCCATAGAAAAATATTTGCAAAAAGAAGCAAAGTGCTGGACATCTGAATTGAGAAACTCCTGTTGTTTCAAAGTGTTTCATGCCATGATATGAACAATAATGTCACGTTTCAGTGAGAACGTTTTTAAAACAAAAATCAATGTGACGGACATAAAAAAACGTCCTTAATATAAACCAGATCTGAATGTGCTCCTAAATATTTTCTTTTCCCGTGTTCAATCAAAATCACATGGTTACGATCAGAAAAGAGACTTTTTTTTGACTGTTTTGACAATTTGGTCCACACTACAGTGTATTCTACAAATTAATGAAACTTTCCACATGCTAAATCCATCTGTCAATTTTTATTACATGATCTAATGAATGCCTATGAAAAATAATTCAAACGACATTTGGGACAAATAAATCTGGCAATATTTTACAATTTAACCAATCAAAATTCCCACTGTAAAACCTTTGGTTTTTTTAAAACCAAGCCTGAATCCTGGGACAGCTGTTTTCTCTTTAAACAACACACACACTGTAAAAGTACAGAATAAAATGACCTGAGACTAGATGAGACTTTATTAGTAACTTGCTGGCTAAATTGCAATGATATAGTATGATCTGAAACATGATATTCCCAATTTATGTAAAAGACTTATTTGGAATGAAAAAGACGCGTTTAGTAGCGAAGAGTTTTCATTGAAGGCACTCCAATGTTAGACGTGGAGAGAAAGTTTGAAAAACAGTCACGGGCTGTAACATATTTGTATGTCAATAAACATTGGTTTGTGTAACTGTGCTTTTTTAAAGCTCATAAAGAGACTAATTTGATTTGAATCTTTCATTGGCACACACAAAAAAGGCCAAAGGTAGTTTTAAGCCGATGCTGTTTTGTTTTTTTTGAAATTCATCGGCGTAAAATTTAAATGCAAGATTACCAAACAACATCAAGTGAATTTCATTCCATCTAAAATTAAAGAAAGTCAAATTCCTCAAGGTGCGACAGCTAGTTCAGTGACTCAACTACCAGTTGTTCACTGGCTCGTTGTTGCGACTAAGTTTGATTGCGATAATAAAAGTAATCTCAGACCTCTCAGGTTATACCTGAAAACCAGATTCAAGAGCATCCATTGGTTTGCCTTTGTATGAATACAGCCAAACACAATTCATCTTGAATTGTCATCTTTAAAGTCTTCTCATGTTAAAACATCTAAAAGCGGATTAAAATCATTAATGCAATACATATAGTTCTGCTTTCGTTGTCAACGTAGTAACTGTGTTCATCCAGCTCAAAGACAGAGTAAATTATATGAAAACACAAATAAAAATGATAATCTTCAGAATTAATCAATAGACATGTATCAAAAGTACATCATTTAAATGTAATCCAATACTGCCGGCAGTCTAGTTGTCTAAAAATATGTAACCTGACCTTTCAAAGTCCCTTCCATTACAAAAAAAGAGCACGTATCACAATATAAGACATCAATATGTAAAAGACAGCATCTATAAATAAGCAAACCACACCAAACAAACAAACAAAACAAACAAACAAAAAAAGAGAATCTACAATTAGTTTTTCTTATGCATGTAAATAAAAAGAACTTAAAGGTACTATGTGATATGCTGTAGGACTGCTATAGCTTAGGGACGTGAGGAGGTGTTTGTTTCCACCGCCTGTGGCGTAGTAGTAATATACAAATATAGATCGCTCTAGTCACACACATACACACAAACACCCCCACACACTGGTTTGTACACAGATGAGCAAGTGGCACCACAATCTGCCGTTTCTTTCATAAGGACGCATCACAAAACCAACTGCATACGACTGGACACGAGTGTGAGCGGATTTTCTTCTGTGGCCTCCTGACCTGCGAGATGTCACGTGGGTTTAGCGATACTTCAGATTCCACCTGTAGTTATTAACATTAAAAGTCTTTTCATTCACAATCTACGTGTTTTGCGTGTTAAACAACAACAACAAATATGAATGGAGAAGCCTACGTTGAAGAAACAAAAAATGTCAGTTCGGCTTGAGGTGTAACATGAAATCGGTCGTGCTTTTCCAGTCGTTTGGAGGATAAATGTGTGACGTCTGAGACGAGGTTTGTTCAGGACACCATGAGAAGCTTCGGTGAACAGTAAATGTAGAAGCTGGTGGAAAACCTGAAGTTTAGAGTTTGTACTAGAGCGACTCTCAGCGTCCTGTACCCTGGTGCTGAGGACCAGCCCATACAGTGCAGTGGCTTATGGCCACACCATAGAATTAGAATTTATAACACCATAGATACGGGATTAGAATTTTAATTCTATGGGCCGAACCACCCAACTTGGTTAGAGGTCTCTGATGTATGGTATTATTATAAGAGGATAAAAATCAGGCTTGCTCATTCTCTTTAAAAAATATCTCGTCAGGAATATTTACTCAAAGTACTGTACAAATCCTTTTTTTACTATTTCTGTCTTTGTTTTGGCCTAAAATGACGTTTATTAAACAAGTCCTCCGACAAGCTTTAAAACGTAAGCTGAGGAGAAGATTAAAGCTATGGAAAAATAAACAAACGCTACCCTTACAAGAGACCTAAATAACAATAAAAATTGACACTATCGTTTAGCTATCAAGTTAGCCATTACGAAATTCCTCCTCTCTCCCATTAGGACCGTTTTGTCGACGTTACAACAATAGTTAATATGAATTTTGTGTGATATGTGAGTTCTTAATTACAGGAATTCCAGACAAACATTGTTTTTCATTTGTTTAGATCTTTTCTTTTTCCTTTCAGGCCATTGGCTCACCAAAAAGCGTGTTGTAAATTTAAAAGGAGTGCTGTTTAGAGTCAACTGACTGTGCAATCTCTTGGTGGCAACTTAATTGCTATAAAAAGGATTTTTTCTCCTTGGAGAATTTTCGGAACTGTGAAAATAAAACTGGTTCCATTAGAGTGGAATCCATTACGTACTACAGTTGCATAGCCATTGAATGGCCTCCTCGTGGGTAGGAAAGGAGAGATGTTTTTCAGCCAACGCTTGCTCTTAAAATGCTTGACTTTTGGTTTGAAACCGGTTTAAACTAGTCTCCACTGATGGCCGAAGTTTACGTGATACAAAAGAGGAAACTCCCAGAAGTCTTGAGAACTGATAAATTATCGTAACAGTTATTTAGTTTGTTGGTGAGAACGCCTCAATGAAAAACAGAGGCGACGTGATATAGTGTTTTTTTTGTGACTGTCGCCACTCTTGAAAAGATTTCTCTCCCCCTCCTGTGCTTTTCAGTTTTGTGTCTGTTCTTCACCATTAGCCAATGGTGTCACAGCCCTGTGGCCAGCAGGACTGTTAAGTGCTTTACAAAAACAAAAAAACAGACTAAAACTTGTTTCCTTTTTCGTTTTTTGCCCATAATAGCCCATACACTTCTAAACAGCAAATATAAAACCCTTGCGTTTACCGGTGGTGTGTGTGCACCAGGCTTGGCCAGGTTATCTCAGTGAAGGACATAAGTGAGAATTAAAACAGCTCAAAGCCTTTCAGAACTCCCATTCGTGAGGTTCATCACGATTGGCCGCTTTCTCCAACCGGTGGATGATGTTGTTGAGGTTGGCGGCTTTTTTCTTGCGTAGACTGTTGTCCTTTGGGTTTCGTAGAGGGGCTGTGGAGGCTGATGTCACAGATGCTGAATCGGAAATCCCGAACAGGCTGTCTATTATACCGCCTCTTGGTCTGCTGGTGCCTGAGGCACTTGGGAACTCTCCCTCTCCGTCTTCATCTCTGTGGCTGAGGCCGGGACTCTCTAAAAAGCCCTTACGTTCCTCCGAACC
This sequence comes from Ambastaia sidthimunki, assembly GCA_036877625.1. Classification (NCBI taxonomy): domain Eukaryota; kingdom Metazoa; phylum Chordata; class Actinopteri; order Cypriniformes; family Botiidae; genus Ambastaia; species Ambastaia sidthimunki. Next base: position 14,731 of record JAZGTK010000274.1, read on the forward strand.
GGAGGATCCTCCGGGTCGACCCTCGGCCGTGCTGTCAGACTCTGTGCCATCACAGCTGTTGTCTCCCTCGCCCCCAGACTTCCCCCCGGGCCGTGCTGAGGGGGATCCACCTTCACCAGCTGCAGCCTGGATCTCTTCTATAAACAGTTCTCGTCTGATACGAGACCTGCAGAGTGAACAGAATGAAACCGATTGTTGCACTTTCATGAATTCTGAGTTATTTTTACACTATGTCCAAACCAGGTGTGATGCACTAAAAATATTTTTCCACACAACAACATTTTTCCAAGTCATTTTTGCATGACTGCACTGAGCAGTCTCACAACAACGTCTCATTGGTCCAAAACCCTGCCTCACATAACGATATGTTAAACACAAAGTTCTGATTGGCTAGAACTGTATCAGTGTAAACAGACATGTTCTTTGTTGGTGGAAATAACACACATTTATGCGGATGCTCTCACGATACCTGTAGTTGTGGAACCAGTTGATGACGGTGCTGGTTTTGAGGTTCAGCTGGCTTGCTAACTCCTCGATGGTTTTAGGAGAGGGATAGGGCTTCTGCTGGTAGGCTCTCTTGAGAGCTTCCTTCTCCTCTGGAGCCAGAACCACTCTGGGTTTCTTCAGCTGGGGCTGCTGCTGCTGCTGCTGGGGCAGGTGCTGTGGACTGCCACCCTGAGTGAGGTCACTTCCTGTCAGACCGGCCTCCAGCGAATGGCTCTCACCAATGGAGCTGTGTCGCCTCTTCATGTAGGCTGTAACACACGTATAGAAACAATTTTGAAGAACGCACACCTACAATGCACAATCCTAAAGAAGATCTGTTGGCAAATGTGTTCTGATAAATATGCTACTGAAAAACGTTGTGATTTGCAGAAGTCAAATATGCTACAATGGTAGTTAAACTACATAAAACTACTTACAAGTTACATGTATAATTGCTGTGCTTATCTACAGTCAGTAGGGGGCAGTGTAGGATTAAACTAATATTATTGATTCTTCAGGTCTTGGTAAATTGGACTTGGAACATCTGCTTCCAACAGTGAAACAAATGAATATACATTTTCTTTTTAATTCTATAATTTTTTTAATTCTATAAATTACTTCATTACTAATATTAAGTTACTCTACCCATAATACAAAAATATTAATGAATATTTGACATTTTGAAATGTAATACAAACTGAGCTTCAACAAAGTGGATGCATAAGCTAGGAAACTTCAAACAAATATTAAAATGTTAATTATTCTCTTGTTTACAATTTAATCATTTAATAGCATCATATCAAGTTGATATCAAATGAATCTGTAATACCAGTTTGTGTACCAAGCAACCAATAGCAATTGTTTACTAGCAAATGTTTAAATAATAGCAACAGTACAGCAACAGTGCAACTACATTAAAGTTCATTTTCTGATTGTAAAGAGTACAGTACAGCTAACACAGTACAGTGTGTGAATCTGCCATTTCTATTGCGATTCGGCATCTGAAGAAGAGCTACTGGCAACAGCAATGCTAAAAGACTGCGCTGGTGGCCAAAACTCTCAGAACGGGGCCAAGCAAGGCTAATTTGCTTTGTGCCGCTAGCCAGCGCCGAGGTCAAACTCATACTCTATTCTAAAAAGCCAGAGAGAAAAACATGGAGGTGGAGAGAGACAGATCGAGAGAGAACGCGTCAACAAAGCTGAAGCTTTCCGTCCTCAGCGAGCACGCAACGAGCTTAAGGGGTAAATGGCCGAGCCTGTTTCGTTTTAATGAAGAGCTTCCCCCAAGTTTCGCCTTTTCTGTATGAACACGCCACAAATCCTGACTCATAACAAAATCACGGTCGTCATCATCACCCAGGGAGCACCAGTAATGTCACTCTTAGCCCGAGAGGAGTGTTAAACAGGCCTAATGACTCCAGGAATGTTCACTTGGCCTGTTGCAAGCTCGGAGGCTCGCCAGCTGAGCGCTGGGTGCACTGGACTTTAAGTAAGCCAGCCGTCAGCCTGTCACAGCCAATCACGAAACTGACATCTCCCTCCCTCATCAATCCAGACAGAGGAGAGGCGAGCGGGCGCACTGAGCATGTGCGGGCCATTCGGCAGCCAGAGGACACATCTGGGCTATTAAAGAGGAAATAAAAGAGCAATCAAACAGCCCCCATCAGCATCTCACACATCTCTGGGCATTAAAGAGAGGCGTGTTGACGGGACGCAGGGGTTCGAAGATTGTTTTCTAAAACTCCTTTGCTAGTTGTTATTAATACAGGATAAATCCAAACACATAATATGAAACTAAAATAAATACAAACTAATTTAACTTAGATCTTAAGTTATTATTTAATTCAGGGGCATTATGCGATCACAAGCTGGGCTTCGAGTAGCATTCAGAGATTATATATAAAAGCAGAAAATATTGCTGGCAGAATTTGAACCTGCATCACCTACATGAGCACCATGGCTCAAAATGTCTGTGCACTCAAGGGCAAGCGCTAGGTCACAGCTCCAGCCTCAAAATCATGCACAGAAAAGACACAGAAGACTTCCTTACATAAAAAAAATTCCACGCCAGACAGCTGTCCTAAAAACATCCTGAAAAGAACTGCCAACTAAACAAACACTAAACAAAGTGAATCATTTTTAATAAACACTGAAATAAAAACATTTTAAACAACAGACAATTACAAACAGGTGTCTGCTGGCGTGTGGCCAGCAGACTACAGCAGATGATTTGATTGGAGGAAGACTGCAGTGGGCTGTACCTTTCTTTTCCATCCGTTTCATATCCATGAGCTTCTCCACGTTCCGCGGGTCGTTCAGCCAGAGCTGCATGCGAACAAACGGCTCTCGACCCTTCAGGCTGAGCTTGTGCCAGGGTTTGGGCCGGGCCAGCAGATCAGACACAGAGCCCTGCGTCAAACCCAGGATGCTCTCGCCAAACAGACGCTGACCTGTAGAGAAAGCGAACAAACGCATTTGTCATAGTAACAGATCTGTGGCCCAATCAAAACATCTAAAAATACCTTAAGTACGCTGATGAATAGAGTTTCCAGACTGGTTTGGACTAGCACAGTCCCACTGTTTACCAGTTAAACTTCGCTGGTGAAGCTTGTCAACCAACATTGACTTTGTGGCAAAACTAGTTAAGCAATAAATTCTAGCTGGTTTAGTTAACATCAGCTGGACATTCTGGACAACAGTATTCAATTTCGAACGTACTGGTGACCATCTTTCCAGCTAACAATTTTAGGTTGTAAGAACATTTTCCAAATGTTTCCATCATGTATGTTATTTTGAAAGTGCTAGGAAGTTTTTAAGGTTGTAGTATTTTTTTCTACTTTTTAAATAATGTTTTTAAAATGTTCCAGTAACAACTTTTTGGATATATGATATATAATGGAAAAAAGAGGTTCTACAAACACTACTGCAAGAATGTTTTAATAACTTTGAGAGAACTTTTAAAAATGGTTAGCCAACGTTCTGAGAACATTTCATGCTAGCTGGGAACTGATGCGTTCAATTCAGGCAGGTATAAAGAATTGAATAATCCATGTTTTTGTTGCACTACGCCATCAAAGTTTGATCAAACAAAGTCTGCAGATTTTGCTTTTAACCTTCAAGGCAAAAAAGGTTTCAAACAGCTTTCAACGGCTGCTTAAGCTTTCAATGACTTTTTCCTCCACCGTAAATAAAAGGAACCTGAATTCTCCTGACAACAAACGGGATCCTTCGACGTTTAAAAAGGAAATGTTCCCCAGAGAAAAACAAAAGCGTGAGATCTCTGAAGATTACTTCTGCTTCTCCTGAAGACTTATAAACACAGCTGTCTTTAAATTCAGAACTTTATACAGGTCAGTTCTACTACAGAGCCTAACAAATCTTTGATGCTCCTGAGACAAGATCCTAGAGAAATGAGAGATGAAAGAGTCTATCATCTGTAATATACATCCATATTCTCCTGAAACCTGTTATATTGTCTTCACATGACACTAAAGTTAAAACTGTGAACTGACACAACAAAGTTCACAAAGACAGCGGAGGCTAGCAAAGCATTAGCGTTTTGGATCATAACTTTAGGACGTTAGGACAATGGTCAGCATGAGTTGAAACCAGTGGTGAAGGAGACAGCCGTGTCCACTGTGACATTCTCATTCGACCTCTCATTAATTACAGCAGGGACATCGAGACGGCCTTTCAGTGCAACACGTCCTCCACATCTCCTCTAGTGTGCAAACACACTGTTACACGCATTGAAACACACCCATAAAAATGGAATGATGTATCATACAACTGTAACCAGCTAAATAATATTTATTCATATCTATTGTATCAATAAACCATCTAAAAAATGCCGCCTAGCCCAACATGTTTAGTACAGAGCTTTTATTTCCTTTTCACTCAGTTCCATTGGGTCACACTTCAACCACCGGGTCTTGTAATCCACTCACCAAGGTTGTTATCCGTGAGAACTTCTTTTACTTTCTTAGTGATGACATAAGTGTCCAGTTCGGGCGACATCGCCACCATTTCCTGTATGCTGAGACCCGCGTGACCCGGCACAGGTAACGGAAGAGGAGTGCTGGGCTGAGACTCAGACGTTTCGCTGGGCTCTTGGACGGACGATCGACACATCTGCTCCTCCTGCTGGCTTTTAACCGACTCCTCGGCTGAACTCAGAGGAGATTCTGGGGCAGGACTGCAGCTTGCCGAAGTCTTCGGAGTAATCTCTATGGAAACAAGAAGAATTAAGATATTTAGCCAAGGCACAATGTGACCCAGCTCATTGGCTGGGCATAACTTATCAACAGAAGGCCTAAAATGAAGGCCTGACTAAATAGAGAGCAGGCAGCCAATGAAACAGTAACCCAAGCGAAGTCTTTCTGCTTAGTAACAAGAAGTGATGGACTGTGACAGATGCGTCTTGGACAAATAAATTACTGACAAAAGGAGACGTGTGTCCTTCACTTGTATGTTCTGAGATCAGATAAATGTTCCAACAGTGTTTATTTCTGACTTAAAAAGACAAATCCCCCAAAATGAAAATTCGACCATTCAACTCATCCGTGTGTCATTTTATATCCATACAAGTAGATGAAATGACTTGTGCTTTAGTGTAAAGCCATAACAACAGTTGTGTGTGGAGCACTGTTCTCTCAAATATCATTTGCATTTTCCAACATGGAGGATCAAGACTTGTTATGATGTCAGTGAAACCAGCTGCCATTGGCTCTCACGTGCTTTATAACCAGAAACAAAGCTCCAGGAATTAGCAAATGAGATCTGACAGCTGAGACTGGTGTCTGCTCCTCACACTGAGTTAGCATGCAGCTTCAGTAGTTCTGGAAGCTGTACAGATTTTACTGGTGCTTTTTTGTCCTTTGTGGATCTCAACAGCCTTTGGTCACGACTGCGCTGTCAAATGAAGAGCTCAGAGATTTCAAAACATGTCTTATATTTGTCCCACAGAAGAAAGAAAGCCACACAGGTAAGTCACATGACAAGAGAGTGTGTAAATTACCACAGAACTGTCATTTTTGGGTGTGCTATTCATTTAGTACGCAAGACCTCTTGTTAGTGCAGCCATACATGCACTGTTTTCTCTTTTAATACTCCCCAGCTAACAATTGTAGGTTTTAAGAAAGTTTCCATTGAGTAACATAAACGTTCTAGAAATGTTCAAAAAAATGCTTTTTGCTTGGTTATGAGAACATTTACACCTTTTAATTCGGTAACGATTTTAAAATGCTCCACTATAAACGTACAAATTTTTTTTTGATTTACATGACATAATGTTAAAAAACATTCTAGTAACATTGCAAGCTGCAAGAACATTTTCTGATAACCCTAAGACAACTTTCACAGAATGTTAGCCAACGTTCCGAGAACGATCCCTGTGAACTGAGTCTTCTCTTTCATGTCCTATCTGTTCCTCTCTTTCTGCCTGACTCTGATTGGTTGGCTGTGGCAGTGCAGTGCTGGTGGTGAAGAGAGCATCGAGAGGAGCGTCAGTTTGGATTAGCTGCCTGCCGAGATGGGGGACATGGCGGGCAGAGAGCAGGGCGCTCAAGGCGGGGAGCAGCCAGTCATATCAGATCTGCAGCAAAAACACACACAGCCTGGTGACAGTTTGACTGGCGGCGTGGTGTGTGTGTGTGGGAGGGGAGGTAGGAGGTGTTTTGGGGACACAAGCAGGAATGACAGGATGTTCCTGTGACATGCTGCGAGTAACCAGCGCATATGTGTGTGTGTGTGACAGAGAGAGAAAAGGGGAGGGGTGGCCACATCTGGACACACAGCTGGTTAATGCAGCTATGCGTGTGGCCGCACACACACACACACACACACACACACAGAGCTGGAATAAGCAGCACAGATATCAAAGCTTACATCTGTCTGCCCCTAATTGTGATGCATGATGGGATTGCATCTCATATGCACACACAACAGGACCTGTCTGATTTAAATCGAATATCTAAGGCCTAAAAACATTGGAATGATGCGTTCACCCTATTGCGCTCTAATCTTAACCGGATTCTGATTGGACGATTGCAAGGACAGGCTGACATTCAGAGGGGAGGATCTGCAGAGACTGATGAGGGGTCATGGGGTGATCTTCAACACACACACACACACACACACTGGTGCAAAGATGTACACACACCTATGCATACACATACACACACACCCTGGAGGAGAGCTTGTTTTAGCCCGGTTGAGTGTGTCATCCTAATGAGGGTCAATAAGGACAGGTAATATACAGGACACTTGCCAGAGGACAACAGACAGTGTACAGGAAGGACATTGCGTGGTACAACGTTGCAACTACGTCCATGTAATATTTAAGGGGACAGTTCACACAAAAATATTCACCCTACCTACACATGCTGTTACTTTTCTGTGCAACACAAAAGAAGGATTGTTTAGGGATATTTACATAGACCTTTTCTATGCAATGAAGGGATCACAGGCTGTGAAGCTCTACAGAGGAGAGAAAACAATTCTCAAATCAAATAATGCAGATACAGATTTAAACACTGAAACCCAACAACATATGTAATTAATAGCCTGACCTAAATTATTTGCTGTCTATCACACATATTATTGTATGTCTTTACAAACTTAACATATAGCACAAAAGTCATAAGGAATATTAAGTGCATTTTTGTCTTTTCTGGAGCTGGACAGTATTTGGTCAATTTGAACGTGTTTGGAAAAGATCTATGTGAACATTCTTAAAAGTTGCACATCCCACTGAAAAAATAACAGCACACTGGTTTAAACAAAAAAAACTACTTAGGGGAACTATTCCTTTTTACCTTCAGTGTGTTCCCTTCTCTTTCATTTCCTGTTTCTAAATCATTCATTACTTTTCCGCATGGCTTATCTCAGGCCACACTTTTTTTGTTTTAAAGCAATGACAGACTTTTCCCCCTCTATAAATCAGAGCGTTTGAGGCATATATCAATCGCTTGACCTAAATCAATCTTTGACATCAAAAACATCCCGTTTTAAACCCTAATTCATGCTCTTTTCCCACTGTGACATTTGCAGGTTTTTTTAGGTGCATTAGCTCAGTGCTAAGTGCTCTGTGCTAAAAGCTGTGAGGCACAGAACAGGGCAGCTGGAAGAATGGGGCCCATTACAGACCTGTAAAGCTCGGGCCATTATGGAGCCTGCTGTTCAGATTATCTACCAAACCGGTCAAGCCTGACCAGTTCATTTAAACACACTTTAGCCTTAACCATCCACACTGGCATTTCACTGAATGAATGTGTGTGCGGACGTATGTCCTTATATATCATATATATCCTATTACAAAAACTAGCAGAGAAAACAATGTCGACCAATTACACCAAAAAGGGGCGTCTGATCGATATGTAAAACAGCCAATCAAAGTTGTTCTATATGTTCTATATATGTTCTATATGTATCTATACGTTATAGGCAGGTAAATGTAAAAGCGATCACAATAAATAACAAACTACACAAAAACGTGAAATGAAACTCCAAATGATAATTGAAATAAGTGGTTTATTTACCATTTATTCACTTTAAAACAAAATAAAACTAAACTAAAACTAAAAAAACCAAGATACAAAACGAAAACTACAATAACCCTGCCGTATGTTTGTGTGTCTGTGTCAAAAACCATTCTAATGCCCTTCTAAATTCTCAATTGGTGAAGCATTGTGTTTACAACTTAAAGGTTGTTTGACACAATTACCAGGAATCACACGCTAATCAAATGTAGGACTTGGACGCACTGTAAATCACTTTCAGTGTCTGTCAAATGTGTAAAAGTAAATGTACATTAAACAAAAAGGCAGTCTGACATTTACTTTTAAGCTAACATCCTCGTTTCCAAAATTGATCCTTTTCTATTTAGTTTTTTAACCCACCTTTTGCTTCTACAGCTGAACTCATCGCTACAATGTTTATATATTACTCTGCTTAATTTGCGGTAAAAATGACAGAGAAAAGCTTTTTTAAGTAGGACAGTGAGTAAGTGCTATTCATCATAATCGGGCCGGCACTCACACGCACAGCTTGACTCCCATTTATCATTCCATCGACTGATTATTTGCATATTAATCAGCCACTGGAGCATGATAGGGCGCTGTGCAGCCAGTCACAGAGGAGGAGAGGCGGGTAATTATCATATATCCCCACACTGATGGGCTAATTGATTACAACAGCTCAAGGAGGCCCTTGAGAGAGCCCAGGGGGCCTTTACTGGATGGGCCCTGTGAGACCCCCCCCTCCCCCACCCACTCCACACCGATTTAACCCAACCCCCCAACAGCTTTCCTTGAAATCCAGGTCAACGCGAGTATATAAATTGATGACGGCTAATAAACAGCGTAACGGGTTTAAAAAGGCCCTGAACTACAAAATAATGCAAATCAGATTTTCTGAAGTCACCATCGCAAACTCTGTGGGTGATTTCATAGGCCTGCTATACGATAACATTTTCTGGATATTTTAGACTTAACTTAAAGCGTTAAGTGCGTGCCATAGCAACAGAGATGCTTTTCTTAGCAAATACCTTAAACAATTTTCTAGCACTCTGATAAACATCTGAGACACACAACGCTGTTTCTCTGTATGAAGGCTACGCGCTAAAGTGGGTCAACACAATGTATGATTCTGCATCCATTAAGTCATGAGTAATTTAAATTCTCTCACCATAAAACTGACCAACGTACAGCGGACCGAACAACAAAAGACTTGCAGAGTTTTGATATGCTCTTAGCCACCATCACTCGAACCATTAAAGGAATGCATCTGTTTGTGTTTTCTAGAAATGCTTTTTGTCCTGTGTTAATCAGACAGAGATTATTAGCAAAAAAGTCAACATAAGAACGACATTCACAGCCCATTGTGCTGTGTTTCGGAGTGAAACAGGATGTCCGGTGAAGTTTATCCATCTGGAACATGAAAAGTGGGTATCGTACAAAAAAAGCAAATGATTAAGTATATCAATCCAATATCAATTTCACGTTAATGCTAATGTGACAGCTGAGATTATTAGCCATCTAGTGAGTCATGTGACTTGCAGTCGGAACAGGCGTGTGAGCAACAGACTTCATACCAGCTGCCTGTCTTCCTTCCTGTGATAGTTTCAGTGTTAAATATTTGAGAGCGATTTTACTCCATCTAAATTTGGCGGAGAAACCGAGGTGACTGGAGTGCGTTCTCAATATCTCACGTCAGATGATAAGAACACTGAAATGAATGGCGGCTTTGACAGTGACTCAGGATGTGAGGAGTCAAACGAAGAAACCAAAGCCACAACTGAATGTTCTTTCACATCCGCCTTGAGCCACTATGAATGTTTCAGGTTTACGTGTCCTGTGTGCTTTGCGGTGTCATTTTTTCTTTGTGTGGCTAAATGGCTAAATGAATTCAGGCTGATTTCAAGGCTAAATGAATTCAGTTTCTTTTTAAAGGTGAGAAAATTATTATAAAATCAAAATAATTTCAATTTTAGTTCACACACATTTAATGGCACGTGTGTTAACGAAAGTTCACTTTTTAAAAATGTGAACTCACTTCAGTTATTCACTCCAGTTGTCACTCCTGTTCACAACCGAACCGAGTGTGAACAGAAGCGTATTAAGCACTCAAAGTCAGGGAAATGAGTATGAAAACTTTTGTGTGACCTGTGTGTGTGTTATAGTAAAGAGTGTCCATGCGATACCTTGCGTCTGTCCGGAGAGAGGCAGCAACGCTTGGCCCAGCTCTCCATTCAGCCATAGCTGCATGCGTATAAAGGGCTCTCTTCCCTTCTGCGTGAGTTTGCTCCAGTGCTTTGGCCGCGAGAGCATGTCGCTCACACTCCCCTGAGAGAGACCCAGCACCTGCAACCCACAGAACCACACACACGCACGCAGACACGCGCGTGGGGATGCGGTACATCAGATTCAGAGAAAAACAGCCTTGAAACAAATATGAAGATATTTTATGATGCAATACGGAGAAAGATGCAGCTGATATTACAGACTCACACATTTGCATGCCGTACAAAAACGAAACAGACGCACAAGCAATCGAAAGTCTCGACTGAAGGCAAGTCATTCCGGGGGGAATGATGGATGAGGAATCGATGGAGGCGGATCTAATCTAAAAATCACTGACCTTTTCTCCGAAGATCCTCTGGCAGATGCCATTCTTGGCCAGCTTGTCTTTGACTTGCTGTGTGAGATCCACAGTGTCTACTTCCTGGTACATGTAGTACTCGTACTGCTCGGGGGTCAGCGGGGGCACCACGGGTTTGGCGACTTTGGAGAGGGACAGTAGAGGCGAGGAGGAGGGCAGCGGGCTGCTCTGGGGGGTCTCGCTGCCACTGGGCATCTGCAAGCTGAGCTCTGAGCTCTGAGAATAAGGGGACTCAGAGCTGGGCCAGTCTTTCCAGTAATCCAGAGATGAGGCAGGAGCTGTAGGAGCAGTGCTGCCCAGCCGAGGAAGCTTCTGGTGGGGTGAAAAGAGTAACAGGGTTGGGGTGAGCTGGAACTGTGTGGTGGAACTGTGTAAGGCTTAGTTAGAGGAGGATTCAAAATGGGCAATTCTACAACCCAGCATGTAATCTTCCAGTAATCTGTCTATACTGTTATGAACTAAATACAAAAGTGTTTAATAAAAAAATGCATTCAAAAATCATAAGCCCCATAACTTACAGCAGAAGTAATAGCACACCCCAACTCAAACAAACTAGCTGTAGCTCAAATTGAGCAGAATGATTGTGCCAAAGTTTAATATTTAGGGTCAGTTGGTGGCTCACTAATACATTTTTACATTCACATTAATGCATTTGGCAGACGCATTTATCCAAAGCCATTTACAGTGCATTTAAGCTACACATGTGATTAGTATGTGTTTCCTGAGAATCGAACTCACAAAATTTTGTGTTGCTAGTGCAGTGCTCCAAAAACTGAGCTACAAGAACACTACTAAACACTAACTAAACACTTACACTAATTATTTTATCCTAAGTGTTTGGCCATACACTTATTAGACAGTTTAATTAGAGACTCATTAAGGGTTAAGCAATTATCAATGGTGATCAATGATGGTCTAACTTTACATTTGCAGTTCACTAAGCCACAGAATATCTTGATAATGATACCTCCTTGCTGTCCTCTTGATTGTGGACGTCTTCGCTAACGGAGGGTTGCCCAGCACCCCGGCGCTCAGAGAGGCCCGTGCTCCACCAGTGTTCCCTCCAAGAACCTCCACCACCTCCACTCTCAGACAGACGTCCAAGCTTGGGCACTCCATCTAACCCCACCTCTGACACGGCCATCTCACCCATCTCCTTCTTCACCCCAGTGTGGAAGTCTAGGAGAGGGGAAGTGGAGGGCTTCTTCAAAGACTGAGCTATAGGAGTGTAGGATAGGGTGGAGAGTGGTGACGCCAGGAGCTTGGAGCCCAGGAGCGAGAGATCTGTTGGGGCCATAGAGCTGGCCTTCAGTACAGGCTCAAGAGCCACCTGCTGGGCCTCCATCTCTCTCCTAGCCTGCTCTAAGATGGAGCGAATGTTGTCATCAGAGTTGCTGGAGGAGGACGGAGGCTGAGAACTTTCAGCTGCTGGAACAGAGGACAACATGTGAGCAATCATGATCTGCTGGACTAGTTAGAGACTCATGTTAGAGAAACTTATTCTGTTAAACATAAAAATGAACATTCTGTCATCTAACCCTCATGTTGTTTCAGACCTGTATGACTTTGTTTTGTGGAACAAAAAGAATCAATTTTGAAGAACATGCACACTGAAAGAATACAGTGACCACATGCTCTCCAGTGCCAAAGCTGTAGCTGTAAGTAAATAAAGGGAGTGAGGATTCTTCAAAACGTCTCTTTTTGTGTAACACAGAAGAAGAGATATGAGTTTGGAGCGAGGGTGTGTAAATAATAACAGAAGTTTCATTTTTTGGGGGGTGACTATTTCTGTACAGGCGTCCCTGCCCTATATTACCCAATGTTTTTAAACGAATTACAATTTGGGCTTTGGTGTGACATTACATATAATGTCAACATTGAATTTAGAATAGAGTATATAGCAGTAAATACCATCTTTGCAAAAAGTTTCGAATAATAAAGTCAAACAAAAGGCATGGCAGAAAAAAAACTCTATTTTTATGACTTACACTGTAAAAGGTTTCTCAACACATGTACATACACAGTTTTATTTCATTGATGTATATATAAAACATACATCAGTCATAAATCCCAGACTGATTTATGACAGTGAGGAGTTCATTGGAAACAGTGGTGCTCTTGGAGTGAGGGGAAAATCTGGGGGAAAACTTTTAACAGACGGCACAGAACCTCACCAAGTCTTAGACTGTGTGCATATATTTGGAAATAGCTGCCCGAGCTTCTGTGGTAACCTGATCGTCGATGCCTCTCCCCCAAGCCGTCTGCAGTGGCAGGTGGGGAAGAGACAGTTAGTTTAATTCTGTTACACATGCTTGGACAGGAAAAGGTACAAAAGGGAATTTTAAACACGTCTCAGTTTGTTATCGACTTGTATAACAATATGTTTTTGATAGTTCTTGGGAAAAGCTGCACAACATTTAAGAATGCGTCACAATTGTAACAGTGCTACAATGAATTCTACAAGCAAGAATCAATGGATTCCAAAACAGTAACTTTGTAATTCAATTGCATTGGTTTGATTTGCAAGATTATAAGGCTTGTTTCACACATCTTGTGTTTGCAGCATGTCAGTGACACTTTTATTTTGGCTCCCATGTTAACTGAGAGCATTTACACACACACGCACGCACACACAAACTGGAAGCAACACTGCAAGCAAAACTTTGGCACTGAGTCTATTTTTGCTGCTTGATTTGTGAAATGTATTTATTTAACATGATCTTCTGTAATGAATAAAAAAATGTATCCACTATTTATTATATATTCAAGCTAAGCTTTATAGATACACTTTGGGAATCCGGTTACATAACATGTAAATAAACCAACATTTGAATGCAAACGTGGCCGCCCTCTTATGCAAATTAGATTTCATGAACGTCTGTAAGTTTGTAAGCTGTCAGTGGCCACCAAACATAACTGATTTATAATTTATGCCTGTTGTCTTTATATGCTAACAAAGAGATCTCTGTGAGATCTCTAGATGTGTGAAACATGCCTGAAAGCTACAGGAAATGACAAAACAGATTGAGAGGAAGTGAAAAATATAAGGGAGGCCTCTGCGCTCTGCAAATTCGTGGGGGGATGAAAAAGACTCACCTGCTTTCTGCACCTGCAGCTCTCGTTTGGCCTGCTCCAGAATGGACTTTATAGCTTCATCAGAGCCAGTCTCAGGTGTGCGTATCCGTGTGGTGATGTTACCTGTGAAGATAAGAGAGTATAGCAGCTTTGTAAGTTAAAAAAAACACTGATCTCATCTGCTCTGAAAAAAAACACAGCAAACTGTTTTGGGGCTGTTAAAGCCCATTTTTAGCCAAAATAATATTGCGACTCTTTTCGAAACACCACTTATGCTAAAATTTGGATGGTGTGGTTTTATTTTATTGAAATGCACTCTTGCAACCAGATTGAATGGTACAGAACTAAAAAAACATTACCAAACGCTTGCTTTTCTAAAATATCGTACGTATCAACATCTGCGCTAAACCCTAACAGCAGCAGAACTTCCTGTGCATGCAGTGAAACCTTTTCCTGTCCTCTAAAGTCCACACAACAAAGAATCTGAAGGATCTGGACAGAGTCCATGAGAAACAACAGAGTTCATTTGGAAGTATCATTAGACGGGTCGGTGCAATAATAACAAATACAGAGAGCGAGAGAGAGAGAGAGAGAGAGGGGGTGAGTGACAGAATAAAGTGCCCTTCATTGAAGCAATGAACACAGTGGGCAGAAGGGCAAGGTCAGAGTCACTGGTGTGTGAGGAGAACAGCTGGGCGTGTGTGTGTGAGGTGGAAATAATGCTCTCTCGCCCTCTCTCTCTCTCCCTCACACACACAGAGTGGCTAGCCACCCACAGCGCCACCCGGGGGGAGATTCAACCACCAGTTGTACTGTGGTGGCACTGTGGATCTGCCTAAAGGATTCTGCCACACACACACACACTCTGAGGACCTCCACGATGGAAAGTTACACAGTGAACACTGATATAGACTTGATAACATTCACAAAAAAGTTCTCCACAGTTTAAAACTGATATACGAGGCCAAAGTTGAGATGTAGTTTAGATATAACATTTATTGTAAACAGCTGTCTTCCGACAGTCTGCATAAGACTTTTAAAGGACAGTCCTTCCAAAAATTGTTCAGTTTTTTTTATACAATGAAAGTAGGTATAAACGATTAAACAAAAACATATGACTTTGAAACACATGGAGTTGAGTACATGACAACAGAATTTTTGGGTGAACTGTTCCGAGTCTCTCTTACTCTACACTTGTTTTGCAACAGATTCCAGGCCAGAGATCGAGAAGAAACAGACCAGCACAACAAAAACATACAGACACAGCGGATCTGACACTCCAGAAACCCGTAACACGAGAGGGAAGGCGGAGAAGACAGACCTGGCCGCGTGGAGCCTTCCGAGCCGGTTCTTCGCTTCGGAACGTCCTGAAACACTCTGTTCAGGTTCTGGCCTGGGTTCTCTGTTGGAAAACAAGTGGCGGAAGATAGAAATAAAGTAAGACCAAGCCCTAAACGTCTGCTGTCATTTGTCTATTTATCTCATAATTCAGAATTCTGATGCAAGACCTTCACATGGGCTGATACGTGTAAATACTCTTTGAATGGAAGTTTGCTAAGTGTAAACACATACTGACCTAGTCTGAACTCAAAGAAAGCCACCTGTACCTTGCAGAACTCACTAAAGTTATTATTTAAATGTTAATTTACTTCTTCAGTCCAAGACTTTGATGTAAATAAATGGGTTTGTAGGAAAGTTCATACTCCCATGGGAGACCACAAGCCAACTGTACAGAGGCAGGCAGCCCGAGCATATTCTCTTGAAGACGTTCCAAACCGGTGTGCAGACACAGGGGTAGCACAGTCAGCCTTTTTTCAGCCTGACTCTAAACTATTACCTCACAGCTAGACTGAACAAACGTAAACTCAGCTCAACACGGCTCGTAGGATCCGCAGCCAGCTGCCCTCATATGCAAGCCCTCTCTCACACTGGGCTCGGCCGTGGTTTGTTCGCTCTAGCTGTGAAGCAGAGACTCAAGGAAAAACAATGTTCGCAAACCCCTCAGAACTTCCTCTTTAACCCTGTAGACCAAGACCGGAATGTAAGAAAGGGCAGGCTGCTGAATTTCAGCTCCCATCAGAGGGAAACGGCGCTTGTTCCAAACAAGTGCTAGGAGCAAAATATCTGTCACAATCTCGTATTCTTCATGAACCATACTCTACATAAATACATCAACGAAAGCGCTTCTCGATTTCCTGAAATGTGAGTCAGAGTTCAATTTATAATGCAAGACATCTACATATTGTTAGTGTGTATCTTAGCGTTAACTTCAGTTCTTAGAATTTCCACATACAATGAGATAAACTACTGTCAGGCTTTCTGTAGTTCATTTGTGACATTTCAAGCTAACTCAATGTAACGCAAAAATGTACATTAAGTCTTTATAATGAGACCAAGCGTTTGCAATGCATTAATCTGCATCTGCGTATGTTGTGATCTTATCAGAGGGCAACACTACTGGACGGTAAGATAGCGAAGCAGTTTCATTTTACAAACTGGCCTATTAAAAGCATCTGATTTCATTACAGGAATATTCTGATGGTTCAACCGTGAGACTACCAAAGCATTAGCTGGTGCCCATGCTTAAGTTATACATACTTTGATCACATGCACTGTTTGAAAACAAATGTGCATTGGGAAATGCTCTACAATAACAGGGTTATTTCCTTCAGCTCTGTTACTGACCTCTCTGCCTGCCCTGGATGCTCCTCAGCGCCAGGATGTTCTGCTCATCCGACAGGAAGTGCTTCATCTTGTGAAAAGGCTCTTTGCCACGGATGGTCAGCTTGCTCCATGGTTTGGGTCGGGCTAGAATCTCGCTGACCGAACCTTGGGAGAGACCCAGCACGTAATGACCGAACACGCGCTGGCCGATGTTGTGTTTAATCAGCTGCTCTTTGACCTGTCGCGCTATCTCCGCCGTGTCCATTTCCTCCCCCTCCGACGTGCTGCCCGCGCCCTCTGATTGGCTGGGGGAGGGCGCCATGCCGTTTACTTCCGGGCTGCCTGCCGACTGCGGGGGCAAAGGGCTGGAGAGAGAGTTGGTCGTGGCATAATGGGGCGGACCAAACAGCACAGAACTTGGGGAGGGGTCCTGGAGGGCTTTGGTGTAGATGGTTTGCATGAGCTGTCTCTGAAGAAGGGAGTTGAGGGCCATTTTGCCGGCCAGCGGGGGGAACGTGGCGCCCACGCTCGCCATACCGGGGGTGAAGAAGTCCGGCCCGATGCCCGTGGGGGAGAAGGGGTGGGTACCGTTGGCACTGGCAGCAGATTCAGAGGTAGCTGTGCCGGTCCTCATCAAGAGCTGAGGGGAGGGGGGAGGCGGGGACCCCTGGAGCGTGGTGGGGACCGGAGTGGCAGGAAGACGCTGAGGGTTTTCCACTGTAGTTTCTTTACTTTTCCGTCTCACTGCTCCTGCAGCGCAAAACAAACACCGGGTGTTAAAACTGATGAGATAAATCGCAGTGACTGATTTAGACTGATGCACACAATCTGTAAGGGACAATGTACAGTCAGGCAGTCATTACAGAAGAAGAATACAGCTATTAAAAGACAACTTTACTGAACCCCACAGTAACAAATAAGCAGTTTAGGGTGATTTTGTATCATCCGAAGGGAGTTTATTTTTGCTGGCACACAGCGAAAGTGCAAATATTATTGGCTCTGGTGTGACAAACTGCTTGTGGTGCGTCTCATTTTTAAGTCATTTTGGATAAAAGTGTCTGCTGAATGATTTAATGCAAGAAGTTTTTTTCCAATAGCTCACAAAAAAATATTCTAAATTTACTAAAATGTTAGTTTCTGCAAAGCAAAACAAAGCAGCAAACACTTTCTTTTCTAGGAAATCGATGTGTGTGCGAGTTTGTGTGCATGTTACAGGCTGACATCTAATGCTTATCTTCTCTGAGGTCTCTACACTGGCAGGCATGTCCGGATATATAAGCCCAGGCAACCGCGCGTGGGCTACCTGCTCGCGCGGTGTGGACGCTTCACTGCAAAGGCTTGTGGGTGTCAGTACGGTTATCCTCTTTCCTGTGACAAAACACCTCTGCTGTGTGTGCTTTTCTAACAATACCGCCACTTTATACAATGGTGGCAAAATCAATATCCAGGGCAACAGGAATGTGTTGTCCATTAGAGGCAGATACATCCTTATATCTTCTATCAGCGGTACAGGCCTGCTTTAAAAATTCAAAATATGTGATACCAAAAAATCGTATTTCAAACGCATATTAAATGTATGATCTCCGCAAGGATGTCTAGAGGTGTTCTGTAATGACATTTCCAACCTCATACACAGTGAGTGTGGCTCAAAGGGCAGGAGAAGCGAAATAAGACCTAATTATCACATTGGTCTCCACTAGCTGTTGGGAATTTATGCAAGCCTCAGGTGACCTCATCTCCTACGAGCCCAAATATATGTTGCTGCCGCGAGAAAAGAGGAAACTGACCTTAACAACAACCAGGACGCCTCCAAACCTAACTCGTCAACATCAGGATTATCTGTTTCGATATATATTTGTTTTCTCTTGCGGCAAAATGAAAACGAAGAGCTAACTTCTGAAACTTTTATTAGGTCATGTTACATGTACTGGTGCACGTGAGGTTAATAAAGGTTACGGGGAAAAACAATCAATAGATGACCACAGTTAGTGCACGGAAGCTGCTGATTGGCTCTCACCGCTGAAGTCACTGTTGGCCAATCGTTTCAAAGCGCTGTCCGACAGTTGACTGTGGTCCTTTCCCATCAGCAACATCTCCAACGGCTTGGAAGAGTCCTAAGAAAGTAGAAACAAGGAGAAAGAATAGAACAGAGTCGGCTCCATAAATCTCATCAGTGCTTTTCCGAGTTTATTAAAAAACTGAATTCATGGCATTTTATTTTTAAAAACAAAAATTCTCATGAAAAAAACTCATGACATGATATTTAGAATTTCAGCTTAATACCAAATGAACTCCATGCATCACTTTAAAGTATCAACAGAAGTGTAACATCCTGTCTTTTACACTTTACAAATCAATTCAATTCCACTTTTTTAAGTAATAAGGTGTGTTAAGTCTCACCAGTGCTGAAGAGTGATCTGATGAGATGTTCTCTATTGATTTGAAGGAGCTGACGAGAGAAAAAAAAAAAAATTTATACAGAAAAAAACAACATGGCTGACAAGCATAAAAAATAACATTTGTTCAAAATCCATTAACAGAACACTTTAAATTCCAGGTTAAGAGCCAAACGCAGCTCGTCTTAATATCTGTTCACTCTAATTCCTGCGACGCCCACAATTGTGTTACCCAAATTAACCTGTGTGCCTATCTGTGCACTGGCCGGCTCTGATTATCTGTTATCTGTGGATTAAACTCGCCCATTTTCAAAAGCCTTTGAGGTGAAAACATTCATTATATTACAGTGGAATGTGCCTCGAGTTGACAACAAACTACCAATGTACATTTCACAAATCGGCTTTGTGAGCTGCTGATCAGAATAGCACAGATTTTAACAACACTACTCATGGATTACTAGCTTTATAAATACAGATTGATGATATTACACTGAAACCAAATTATGCAACGAACAACCACGTATCTCCAGACACACACGGACAGCAGAGACGAACAGTCGAGCCAAAAACACATGTATCACTCAATTAGGTTATCACCGATACAAACTATGTTAAACTTCTCACTACAGCTGTGGCTGGAGATGAAACACGGCAATCTCTCAGTCCCGCTCCAACAACAAAGCAAGCTTAATCCGCTTTTCTTGAAAATACGACCCTGTACTCCTCGCATACCAAAGGTTCTTTGAATTCATTAAACAGAACGAAGATTACGGCAGAGTTAAACTCCTTTAGTAAAATATGGGGCGTGAAAAGTCCAAACGCGTTCGTGGTCTTGCGGTCAGACCCGTGTGGAGAAGCCTTCAAAACTCAGTGGTTCAAATCCTGGCTGACTGAACTATATCAGTTCATACTTAGTAAGCCTGACTGTGAGGTCAAGACCACCAGGTACTCAGAGCTCATAGTTCAAGCCCTCAAGCACAGAGATTCAGAAAGACTCATGCAGAGCAGAATAATGGCAACAGATAAAAGGTTAAAGATGGTCTGAGGGGTTGATATGAACAAAACTTTTTCTTATTTTAAGCGAACAAATTCATTTTATTATGCACTAATACATCATTGTCGGTGTTAAAATGAAGTTGAAGAAAAGAATGAAGAAAATAATGCTAATAATGTTAAAATATTCAGGTAAATGTGACAGAATGCTGACGTTTCTTACCCGAGTTCTCGTTTGATCTCCTCATAGTCTGACTGGTCTTGAAGCGTCTCTTCCAGTTGCTGGGGAGGAAAACGAAACAGCATACTTATAAAAAATATGTTTGTGAGTCTGTGAAATGAATAGACTCTGAAATCTCATACTCTGGTGTTCATTTGAGGGTGTGCCCTTTAAAAGAATTATTCAACCAAAAAAATACACAGACCAAAATATATATGCACACAGATTTGCAATAACACGAGGGTCAGTAAAGAACACAATTCATTTAAATAAACTGTCAAATGCACAAATGTACACGGCAGTCTGATTAACTGACCAATATATTTTAAGATAATTAGCATCGGCCAATCATAGCGTCTGATTAATGAAGAAAATGTTACGAAATAACAAAACAGGATTTTTAATGTTTCAATAACTAATTTATAATTCCATTTATATTAAAAAACATTTAAGAAAAAATAGTTTGTGTCCACTATATACGCTACCAATAAAATGCAACTACAATATAACATGGGATTTAATCAGCCAACACTCATGAGTCGACCACTAGTCTGCATGTGTGTGTGACTCTTCACATGACAGTGTGTGCGTGTGCGTTCTTAAACACGCTCAGAGTCTGCAGCTGAACTTCAGTGTGCTACAGGCAGGGCGGATCAGAGCAGTCTCTCTGCATGAGATTTAGCTCAGTCTCCTGCCATCCGGCCAGCTGTCACTCACAATAAACACACAGGTCATGTGACTCGTGTGAGCCGCAGCAATATTTACAGGCCTGTCCTGCAGCCGCAGAGCAGAGATCTGACTGCTGCCACGAGCACTCACGTTATCTAACATGAAAGGGCGAGTTAATGCAGCCTGTGCCTGGAGTTCAGTGTTAATGTGGCTACAGATGGCCACTCTGCTCTATAATGAGCCTCTAGTTCTTTTACTTGTACTTGTTGTAGCTAGTTAGTGAGCTAAAAATGTGAATTTTCATTTATTTTTATACACATTTATGGCTGTACAATGATTTTACCTCAGTTAAAGGTGTTTTGAGGCACTATGCAAAGCAAAACATTGTGTTAAAATGACTGTAACGCACAGCCTACTGGCAATGGCTTTTAACAATCAGTTGCAATGGCAGTAATTAAATTAAATAATTTAATTAGCTATAATAATAATAGTTTGCTGGCAATTAATTTTGTTCATTAACTGTAGGCGTTTTACGGTTGCCAGGCAACGTAGCAACTCCGCACATTAAAAAAGAATTTGATGTGTGTTTACAGGTGTGTGTATATTACAACAGCTTTGACACGGCTCGTCCAATCAGATTTGTCACTACTGATTTTATAGTTATTAGCAACAATTATGGAGCAACAAATGCTTGATTGTATATACAGAATATATACAGTTTTATACCCAAAAAGATAACTAACAAACACACTTCATACATTAACTATTGCTTATCCATTCATTAACACTTTAACACACCATTAACACACCAGTGTGACTGACCTTTAGCAGGGCCTCTTTGGAGCTCAGCTGTTGCTCAAGCTGGCTGATCTGATTGGCTGAGGTCTCGCTGAGCTGGGCGAGACTGGTCTGGAGTCTCTGAACGTCTTCGGCCAAACGCTCCACCTCCCTCTCCTTCGCACCCAGCTCGGCCTCCAGACTGCTACAAGATATCTGCTCCAGAGACTTGTGCTGCACACATAAATGATCTATTAGACTAGAAAAAGCTAATGACTCCACATGGCCCCACCTTCCAAAGGCACGTGAGCCAATCCAGTGCTAGCAAGCACAAACGTACACAATGATTGACATGAACTGGTATCAAGTATGAAAACATGACATTTAGTTTGACTGACAGCTGTAATTATTATGCAATTAGTGTAACTAAATTAAATGCTAATTATATGATAAATTATAACATATTGCAATTATTTATGTAATATATAAACATTTACAACAACATTATGAATACATAAAGCATTACCAATACCTTCATAATGCTTTATATTGCCTTAAAGAAAGTGTTATCATAAAGCTTCCCTCTTCTTCCTGTAACCACCCATTTTCTGTCACTCTCTACAGTATAAATGGGCAGAAAGAGAACAGCTCTCACCATATCCTGTGTTTTCTGGATCTGATTGGTTGGTTGCAGGGTCTTGTCGGCTGAAGAGAGCTGTTCCCTCAGACTCACGGCCTCTCTCTCTGCCGCCTCAGCTCTCTGGAAGCCAGCAACAAAAAAACACAGGTTAAAAATTGCCCAAGCAGAGGATATATAACCATTATATCATCTGACTTTCATAATCGTGAAGACCGGGAGCTAAAAGATCACAGTCTCCTGACAGTTTATTTTATGGCTGGGCTGGGAAACGTTAACTGAACTCACATGGGCCAGTGCTCTAGTATTCGTGCTGAAGTATGTCAAGGTACACACGGTTGGTTGATTCTCAGAATATGCAAATGACACAGTTAGTTTTAACTACAGATCGTGGTGTTAATTCATTAGTTGACCTAGAATAGAGCCTGACCTGAAGAGAAATTCACGATGAGATTTCAAAAAGTTAAATATATTATAAAAAGCTGCTTAAAGCGTTCAACCTTTAGCTGAACAGAATCTATCACCGCCATCTTTATGCATTTATGGTAATGGAGTGCCTAATTATGCTAATTTATTCTTAACGTCTACGTAACAAGTCTTACCAAATGTTCTTTTTCTGTTGATTGGAATAATAATGCTAATGAAAACAAAGATGATGAACTTTTTGGTTGGCTGTTTGTTTTTTGCTTGCCCTACATTTTATAACTTTATCATTTCTGAACGAGCAAAACAGATTTTTACTAGCTGCAAACACAGTAAATAAAAATGATAATTCTGAGGTAAACAAATAATATTACATTACAGAATAATACAAATAACGTATACAGATCAGCCCCCACCCACACAGACTCCCAAAAAAATTAAATAAGGTCAAAAAAATGATGCATTTATGCTAGAAAAGAAATCACGAATTGCACAAAACCCATAAAAAGGCAATACATTCTTTATATTGCATCACATAAAAGATTTGATATCCATTTACATTTACCCGCCGGGGCTCACAGCTCAAAAAGTTAAATGATGGATTTTTCCCAAAAAGAACTGGAACAGGTTAAATGTGGATATATGTGCCTGCTGTGAAGCTTCATGCACTGCTAAACGATTTTTAAACTTCAATCGAGCTGCACCTTTAACACACTCCTTTACATCAGAGTTATTAATAAAAGATCTAAACATGCTGTTATTGTCTCTTAGATTTGCATACAATGGAACTGTAATTCCACGTGGAATACAGCTTTACCTGATTGGCTCTTTCCAAATTTGTCATCACTGCTTCAATCTCATTGGCCCTGAGGAAAAAGAAGGTGCACGTTACTAATGCAGACTGGCGCAGGTTTGTTCCAGTACAACGCAATGATGCAATGTAACGCAACGCAATAAAAATAGGTCGCATGAAGAATGGACCAGGTGGATGAGAACACCTCACGTCAACAGAAAACGGCTAATCAGCACGCCGTCTCATTTTTTGTGCCCCTTGCATGTGCATATGCAATTATAATTGTGCTGTGTATCATGGGGCTGGATGTGTACGTGAGAGAATTTATCGTAAGATGAGTCTGAGTGCAAGTGTGTGTGTGTTAGCAAGTGTGTGTTTGGGTTTACTTAGCCATATACTGGGGACAAATTTGTAATCAAAAGTCAGCAACACCTGACAAATCTGAGCAAAACCTCCTTTTTATATTATATAAAAATATAATATAGTTTTTTTTATTGTAAAAATGCAAAAAGTTTTCTGTTAGGGTTAGAGTGTGGGTTTGGGTTAGTTCATAACTAGCTGTGTATAAAAACAATAGAAGTCTATAGAATGTCCTTATTTAGATAAGTAAACGTGTGTGTGTGTGTGTGTGTGTGTGTGTGTGTGTGTTTGAGTGTGTGTGTAGATCAGCCATTTCAGTTGGACTTCCATAACCCCACCATGCATGTAAACACTTGCACACTAGCCCGTATGCACACAAGCCAACACACACACACACACACACACACACAAGCCATTAAGCCCTCTCAGTTTCAAAGTAATCCGCTGGCCTGTGAGCTGTGTAGCCCAGCGGTAGGCTGATGGCTCAGCCACATGCACAAACCCAGGTTAAAACAGAGAGATTACACTAATATAGGCCCCAGACTCCTTTTAATGCACGCTAATCTGATATAATAATCTCAATTCTGATAGTGCTCAGCTCATTGCTGCAAATGGCAGGGCTTGGGTGTGCAAACACAACTGTCCTGCTTTCAATGAAGGTTATCAGTGTGCTATATGTCCCCATTGAACACTAAACTCAAGTTAGGATAGTTTCTCAGTCACTAAAACATTTAGAATTTGTTTAACTTTGAGGACACAGGCCTAACCAACGCTGGCCTTTTTGGTTACTTTTTTGGTTTTTTTAAATGACACCTTTGCCCTTTTTTCACTTTTATACAGTGCAGAAAGAAGACAGGAATTGATTGGGGAAAGAGAGGAACTAGTTTTAAGCACAGAAAACCTCATCTGAGATACATAATGTGTCAACGCGCGTGTGCTAACCGCTAGGCCACGGCTCCACTAAATCCATTTTTGTTTGATCTTGAACCTCTATCTCCACAATCAAACGTTCCCACGTGAAGTGCGGAACGCCAGAGCTGAGGTAAAATTCAACCCTCACGTAATCTTTGAGCGACTGAAACTTGTTAGACCTCATACTGAGCACATAATCTGATAAAAGCACTTGCATTATTTCTGTCACCCACTGTTCTCTCCCCGCCAACGTTTCCATCATTGACACTTTTGACCATGTGACCGCAAACTGAGAGGAGTCAAGCACAGCTGAAATTAATTCAACAGCGAAGCTTATTAGAGGCGATGTGCTTTAATGATTTAGATGAGCTTAACTCGGCTTTGTGCCCATTTTAAGCGTACGACTGTAGTGTCTCATGAGTTTCAGCTCCATTGTGGATGAAAGAGTGCTTACAGTAAATATACAGTAGTGTTTTAAATTATTATTAAAGCCTAATTTTTCATTGCAATTGCATAACAGAACTTTTGAAAATGTACAACGCAAATATAAGCTTTCATAGCTGATATATGAGAAATTATTAGTCTGTCACATTTACAAACCCAAAGTGTGTTTGTTGGAGATAAATATGAAACATTAAATACTGTTAGATCAGCACAGATTTGGGAATTATGGAATATAATACTCCTTTAAACCAAAAGAGTGCAGATCTGAGGTTTATTTTGCATTAACTGTGTTATGATCTCTTGTCATGGCACAGAATAGCAAAAATACAATCCCTCTTAAATACAGTCTAAAGAGGTACTCATTCTCTCTCTCTCTCTCTCTCTCTCTCTCTCTCTCATCCACACACATATGCACACACAACTGTGAACCTGCATAACCTTATCTCCACTCTTTTCTGCTCTAATGTTCACCATCCCTTGTGGGCCTCACTGTAAAAACACATTAATGAGGCCCTTTTAAAGGGGCCGTATTCTACAATTTTGTAGTACTTAATGTCTTAAGTTCACTTATAATGTCTAGTTTTTTGTAGCAGTAAAAGTCATAATTTAGTTTTACATAACCATTTTCCACCCTCTCTCTGATCCTTAAAATGAAACAACAATTGCTACTGTACCTTTAAGACTTATTTATAAATTACTTCTGTTATGATTGGCTAAACTCTGTGTATGGCTGTACTTCACACTATAGTTTTTCAGTTATAATATTCATGAAGCTGTGGAATATTGAATAAGGATTATTATGTAAACATGGATGGTCACTTGCAGGCTAGGTGAAATCTGTACTTTTTCACATCTGGGCAGATTTGGTGGCAACATTTGCAGAATTCATTTAAACATTGTAAAATGAATTAAACAGAGCTAAGAATACTTCTTCTTATTGGCAGCTGAAAGCATAATCAAATTATCCATAATGTAATAAACAAAGACAAATAGCTTAGTTTACGTAATTACTCTGGATTGACTGAGGATTATTTTTTGCTTTCATTTCAAAGACAGTAATCAAATTCTGATTTCTATAATCTTGCCCCTTTAAAGACGAAAACATAAGCCTGATAAGAGCGTGAGACGCATTTTGCTTGACTCCCATCTCAATGTGGCCTTCATAACCAGTATGTTCTTTATCATCTCGAACCGGGGGCCAGAGGTTATCTGTGAAGGCATTCATTAGGATTATTTCATCGTCTGCATACGAACATGTTACGATGTGGGAAAGTCACAAAAATAACAAAATGAATGTAATCCAGAAACATGTAAACACATCTTCTTTTGTTATTGCACGAGCTACTGCTCATGAACAGACTCAGAGCGTATTAAACACTTACTGGATTTGATTATTGTGTTTGGTTGACTCATCCCAGATAAATTATGAGAACCAGCTGCATTGATTTTGACCTTTTTCATCCAACACACCAGTCAGAAAAGGGGGGTCAACACTGCGCTCGGGTGAAGCTAGCAAGAAAGGTCCAGGTTACATGAATCCTCTGGCTGTAATTCAACCCTTTGAGGCATTTTTCTCCCTCTCCCATTTTGTTTTAACTCTCTCTCTCGCTCTCTCTCCCTAGTGTCTTTGTTTCTGTTGCGGCTTAAATCCCCCTGGGCTGGTACGACATTTCACAGATTTAGCCCATTAGATTTCCATTTTGCTCTCGTTCTCCATTTGGCCCCTATCTTAGAGAGCCAGTATGGGCTTTATTCCTCTGTGTTTTTTCTGGTCTTCCATCCTCTCTTAACCTTTTGAAGGGTAGGGTGTAAGAAAACCCTCGGGGTATGATTTTTTTTCTCTTGTTGAGTGTCTGACCTCCAGGAAAAGAGCTGATTTAAAAACCTTGTTCTATGAAGTGTTTCTTTATGCTGCTAACTTTGCTAACAAACAGCAAATAACATCGACCCCGTGCCTTCTTGACAGCAATCGCAAAGGTTTATAATTATAATCTGAGGTAAACTAATAACAAAACTGTTAATTTAACTGTGATTTTAGCTCATTAATAAGTAAAAGTTAAAATTATTATTAGTTTAGCTAATTGTGCTAATTACGCTAGTTTGCATTTACAGTTGCACGTACAGTAAAAAAAAGTGTCTGGGGCTATTTATGAACACAGATAAATTGTTGGAATATCTGTAGATATTTGTAGAAAACATCTGTACGGTTTGCTGGAAAATATCACCAATGTAGGAGCTGCTGGGACGATGAAATGCCTTGCTTGACACAGAAGACGTTTTCTTTGCGCTCAGGATCTGTGTCGATAAATCAGGTGGGTCGGATGGGGTCCTTTGTGTTCGCCGCAGTAATTCAAAACCTGCCAGACTGATGAGAGTACAGACAAATGGATCAGACAGAACAAAAATCCACCCTCCGAAATGTCACACAACCAAAAGTGCAGCCGAGACCCTGTCAGGCACGACACGCTGGATGTGAAAGCAGAGAGGTGCGAGCGGTTCTGACGCTGCTCTTCTGCCAGATTTGAGGAGAATCAAACTGTGCTGTTTATCTGAGTCAGTGCGTGTGACATCACACAGCACACAGACAAAGCATCCGAAGGTGCGTTCGCAGGCGAACCCGCGGGCTGCAAAATTTATGTGTGTACAGCTCTCGCATGGTAGAACTCTGACTGCACCAGCTTACCGGCCAAGTACACTTCTCCACGGTCTGCAATCACACACACACATGCATAGCCCACAAAACCCACAAACAAAAAATGACTGTCTCTGTCCACCTCTGTCTCTCTCACACATACACACATCTCAACCTAGACACACACGATCCAGCATCCAATACACACACACACACACACATGCAATTCCGCAGGCCTCACACACTGTTGCTATTTCGGTGAGCTCCATCTACTGCCCATTTGTCTCGTAAAGGACACAGCGCAAAACCAAACCTGCCACTTTCAGCGCAGGAGAAACTGCTTTAATTGCATGTTGTTCCTTTCCAATTCAGTCAGGGAGAAACCAGAAAGAGTTTAACCACGCTGGGAACAAGCACAACAGGCCACACAGCATGACAGACTCAAGCCTGAGACCTACACTGCAAAACTGCCCCAGGTAATAAACTCGCCTTATTTTAGGGGTCTGTTTACAACAGAAATGTTGCGCTAAGTGCGAAAATCTTGAGTTAATTACGCAAACGCCGAGCATCAACAAACACTCTGACGCAAATATTTACACGCTGCTTTATAAACAAATACACTTAAATTCTAAATGTTGTTAAATATGAACATTTAGAAAATACGAAAATGTTGGGTAACATGTTGGGTAACAAACAAGAGTAAACTACAAGTATTATGAAGCTTGAGTTAATAATACTACGTTTAGTTAAAGGTAGGGTAGACAATTTCAAACGGGCTAGCAATAACCAGCCAGCATTAAAAACATAAGATCCCGCCCACATTCAGAGAGCTCTCCAAAGCCACGCCCCCCTTCAATAGTGCGTGGAGGTATGCAAAAATATAGTTTAACAGGCACGTAGGACATCCTCCTATCAATGCATTTGGTCTGCCAAATAATTGGACAAAATGTTATGGTCCTGCCTCTTGCACAGGAAAATGTATTTATACATTTATAAATAATATTCATAATATATCAATTCATAACTAAAATGTTTCTGCCTATAAATAAGAAAATGTTGCATTGTATGCAAATACATTTAGTTAACAAGTGTGTATTTTGTTGTTGAGCTACTTTTTACTACTTAGCAGCACAAAAATGGCACACTTCACATTAAATTGTGAAACGTTACAAAAACATTACTCCAAAAGAAATATACTCCAAATATGGCCACCAGAATATTGCTCTTAAATTGATCTCGGGATTGACACAAACAGTAACAGTTATTGTAATGCTGTGAGTGTGGCCTGTGTTAGAGGCCAATGTCGATGTCTGTGCCAGCTGTAGTTACTGTAGCTGACAGGACATTAATGAGCAGGTCTTGAGGAAGACTGAGAGTCTGAACTACGGATTAAAATTTCAGCACCGCACAGAACCCTGAGAGAGAGAGAGAACAAGATAGATGGCTGGGACGACAGACACCTCGCGGGCCTGTGAGAAAGGCGGACATTCCACCATGAACATGTCTGGGAGGGGGGAGGAGAGGGCGGGCACTGGGGAAGAGAGAAAGAGAGAGAGAGAGAGAGAGAGAGAGAGAGAGAGAGAGAATTGAAGCATTCCATTATTACGCTCGGCTGAACCCTGCTCCTCTTTTCACCCTGAACCCAAGAAACACACACACTCTCTCTCTCTCTTTGCAGCTGATACCATCCTTCAGACAGAACTAACAGAGAGAGAGAGAGAGAGAGAGAGAGAGAGAAAGAGAGAGAGAGAGAGAGAGAGGGAGAGAGAGAGGGAGGGAAAGGGAGGGGGAGACCACAGGACAGGATATGGAGAGACAAAAATAGGGATGATGTTACTAGATTGACGAGTTAAAGAAAACTGAACGGTTTAAAGAACCGTGGAAAACCGGATTTGACTTGTAGGTCTGTTCTAATCAATGTTTTCTTATAGTTGAAGTGTCATTTTTTAATAATAAACTTTAATAATAAATAATGTGACTTTTAATGTGTATAAACTTCGCGTTTCTGTGCTGTTATCAACATACTGCTGTTTGTTTGACCATCCCCAGCATTAGCTTAACCAATGAGGTGCGTTTGGGGGCGGAACTACAAATTCGACTAACCAATAGAACAATAATAAATATTTAAAAAAAAACTAGTCTTTCTTTCACTTTTTTAAAGAGCACTATATAACACAAAAGTTATTTATTAAAATAAACAGGGTCAATATGGATTTTATGGTGATTTAAAAACACAAAAAGCACACACTGTTTCAGTCAATAACCACAACAGCAAACATCTCCATATAGGGTGATGATCAATCAAATGTATGGATTGTGTGTCCACAACTGCTCTGTTTCCTGACTGATGCTGAGGGATCTCAAGCAAATGACCC
The DNA here is from genome assembly GCA_036877625.1 of Ambastaia sidthimunki. Lineage (NCBI taxonomy): Eukaryota > Metazoa > Chordata > Actinopteri > Cypriniformes > Botiidae > Ambastaia > Ambastaia sidthimunki. The sequence goes on from JAZGTK010000274.1 coordinate 44,745, forward strand.
ACATCAAATACACAAACTCCCACTCCTCACTTGTTAGCCTGTTACTACACTACACGTTCTTATGTTTGTTGAACTATTTAACACTCAAACATCTGATCCACTGAGATCCACCTACTGTCAGGAAAGACTCTCAGATGGGCTGAAAATTCCTTCACCCCCCCACCAAAGACACATGCACTGAATCACGTAACCTCATTAAGTCAGTAAATCACAATCACAACAACGGCAAGACAAAGATGTGCTCTTGAGTTATAGAGGTTATTCAAAGTCCATTCTGGTACTAGCACGTTGTACCTAATAAAATGGCCATTGAGATTATACTGTGGTGGAAGTCTGAGGCCACTAATGAAAATATATATATTTTATTACAACTTTTATAATTATATATACTAGCTTAATTGCACAGTGGAATATTAGCATAAATCAGACCTTTTGTAAAAAATAACTTAAAACGGCTGATGTAACAAATTTCATTACATTGGTAACCTAAAAACAGCGCAGAATGTTAAATATTTTATCTCCAATATGCTTTTCCAAAAACTTTTTTTTGTTTTACTTTTTTCAAAACTTTCTGTTCATTTCCTGGTTTAAACAGTTTTAAATCCCATTTTTTCAATGTGGTCTCAGACTTCTGGATTTCACTGTACACACAGACCATAAACCATAGCAACTGCCACTTCCTAGAAAAAAATGACGTACTTAACATTTTAACAGTAGCGTTTGGATTGAACTAACGCTAATGAAAGAAAGCTGGAACGACAAGATGAGGAATTGCTGAGGCGTCCAATGGTGTGGAAACATTTTACCTGCCACATTCTTTGTAACAGTTCCCTGGAGAAGCCATATTGGAAGCAGGCCAACATTCGAGAAGGTCAGGTTGTGTTTTACTGCATGTGTCTGTCTGTGTGAGTATTTCTTGTTTGCGTTTGTATGTGTGTAAACTGTCACATTTAAATGTTGGAGTGCATGCACAACAGCAAGACTTATTTCTTAGATCCATGTTAAGTCTTTTCTTAACACTCAGTGTGACCTTCTGGTCTGACCGCGACTCACCGCTGTGACTTGTTTGCGCTAAGTAAACGTGTGTTCCTTGACTTCAAGGACGCAGTGCTGGGGGTCCTGCATTGCAGGGCTTGGTTTTGAACGCAGGTAGTGTAATTATGCCACTCCCATAACACGGAGCTGCGCCGAAACAGCCCACAGCGAGCGCGCTCTGCAACAGGATGCATTCCACACTGACAGCAAGACAAGGAAATTGCCACCTAACCTCAACCACATGACAGGGAGTTGAGCGAGAAACACACACATGCAGACAAAGACAAAAACATAAACATGCATGACCCAGATCGAGGCAAACACCTCAGTAAATGTTCTTAAAACACTGGCTAACGTTCTCTCAAAGTTATCAACAAAACATTTTTGCAGTAACTTCAGAATATAATGTTTTTTAAACATTATTTATCATATATATCAGAAACATTATTTGTTATAAGTTGAGCGCAATGTTTTGAAACTGAAACAAATGGAAACATTCTTCTAACCCAAAAAACACTTAATACAACAACTTTTTGAACATTCTTTGACATACAGAACATTCAGTAACATTTTTGTTACATTCTCACAGCCTAAAACTGTTACCTCAGACAAACGTTCGTACCAAACATGTACAAACAAAAAGCGCATTTTGCTTGTTCGCATCATCAAACATTACAGCGCGCTCGCATGCTGATTCGCAGAACACAAAATGTCACTAGATGGTACGAATCCTATCATTACTGGATACTCAGAGGATCTCGAATCACTCTGAGCATCTGCAGGGATATGAGGAACCGTATCATGCATTATTCTATCTCGTATCCATAAAGGCTGCATGGGCGGGTCGCAAAACGAGGCCTCTAGAATATCACGTTTTCCATGAATGAAGGTGTGATTTCACCACACTGTGTACTCCCCCGTAATCAAACCTGTCTGCGGGAGGATTACCAGCTGTTTTGGTGCGGATCAAAGGGGCGTGTGCGAACGTCTTCCCGTGTCTGCACAAGCACGCAATCGAGGGCAAACGGCTGCGAGTCCGCGTGTGCAAAATTGAGACGAAGACGCGCCAGACAGTTCAGGAAATACAGAAGAGGAAATATGAGCTGTTTTAACGCTAATCCTCGCTGTCTCCTGCTGGGACACATCAAAATGAAAATGAGTTACTCACTTCGCTGTAGATTCCTCATCATATTTCGTCTTCAGTTGGTGGAGTTCTGCTTGAGTTGCTTCAAGTGCTGTAAAACAAATGAAACGTACGCCGGCGGAGGAGTTAAACAGGCGGAGGAATTAAACTGTGTCAATCTCTTGTATGTAATTTCAGAAAGGCTTCTGTCATTACATAGATCTTTATTGTGAATGCGGCCTGGTGGAAGCGTTAGATCATAACACAAACCTGTTTGTAAGGACTGTGTTTTTAGGTCCAGGTCGTCTGTCCTGCTGTCCTGAATCTGCTGTGGCTGACTGTGATCAAAACAACAGAGAAAAACACTGTTTAACTTCACACAACGTGTGTGTCAGTGTACAGACAGGAGAGCCACATAGACATCATGTAAAAATGATTTTGATCCAGAAGTGATTTTGATCTATAAGTGATTTTGTATGAACGTAAAATTTTACATTTACACTTTAGTTGTAAAAAGTTCAAGACTATTTATTAGTCCTAACCCAAAAAGTTAGGACTAATAAATGTCTTAAACTTATACTTAAGTCGGTCAACCTGTATTGAATGGATGACTAATGCATTATGGGATTTGTGCAGGTCAGACTAACCTCTCCTTGTCTGCATAGTTGTTAGGAAGGTTTTCCCCTTCACTGTCTCTCTCTCCTCCATCTTCTTCTGTCTGGTCCTGCTTCCCATCAGCAGGTTCCTCTGTGTTCTTGGCCTGCAGAGAACGTTCATACTGCTCCAGCTTCTCCTTAAGTGCTTTAATAGTGACTTCTGTATGAGAAAGAAAGAGTGAGAAAGAGACATAGATAGATAGATAGAGAGAGAGAGAGAGAGAGAGAGAGCAGAGACAGAGACGACAGAAAGTGGAAATGGTTAAAAGCTGAGAGGTTTATTCCTGTACAGTTAAATGTACAGAGCCTTTAATACTGACAATCAGGGCATGAAAAAAAAAACAGTGTAGGTCTGTGCGTGTGGGTGTGTGTGTGTGTGTGTGTATTTGTATGCACACGTCTTTTGTGAATATGCGTCTTTGTGTATGTGCATGCATGTGTGTGACCAAAACGTCCCCACAAGGAGAGTTAAACCTAACATCCCCTACTTACCTGACTTAATAAACACACTAATCCAAAATCTCAAAAAGGTTTCTGTAAGGATAAATGTCAGGGGACAGAAAATACCACTGTATCAATATAAGAACAATGCAAGTCGATGGAAAGTCCCGACCACGACAGAAAAACAAACCAGTGTGTGTATGTTTACATGCCTGTACACACACACACACACACAGTATTCCTACAAGAGCTGTTTCCCTCTTTCCTGCACAGCCATCTGCTGTGATTTAAACTCCAGCACTTCAGCGCTGACACATAATCAATGAGCTGCGGTCCCACAAGAGCCCTTTTATACCCTTAAATGCTAAACTGGACTTTAAACACTCATAGACCAGAGGATCACTGACCTGAGAAAGATCAACCTGTACCAATCTGAGGGATTACTTAGCGGCCCGCTCCAATGGAAACACACTGGCGCTATATCCGAGCTCGGGCGGGACAAATAAAATATTGTCGTTGTTGAAGAAACGTATCGATTAGAGGAATTCAACAGACTGCACGTTTGTACGTTATATAAAAAAGAAAAACAGGAAACATTTCTGGCTGAAACAGCAGCGTGACATAAATAGAGCCCAGATGACTACAGCTCATTCGAACGAAAATAGGCCTCCGTCTATGTGGGTACACTCACAAGACCTGCCAACATGACATATGCAGCGCTCATATCATTTACTACGCGCAAATAAATCCTGCTTTATAAAATGGGAACATTTAAAAGAAACATGAAATGGCCTTAGCAAGGCATTTAACTTGTGTAATGTGATATGTTTCTTAGTGAAACTGAATATTTAAGGAGATATAATGTAGGGCGAGCCTTGATTTGATCTAACTGGATTTGAGGTATTTTTAGAGACTGAGAAAGTTATTAGATTTTGATGAAAGACTATGATTTTTTTCAATTATATTTAAGGAAGAAGTGTGTAATGTTTTCCATGTTTAAATTAGACAACTATAAGAAAACCATTCTTACACCTGGAGGTTCAAACTCACTATAGCCCAACACAGCAAAAATGAATCAACCAATGGCGTGACTTTGGGGTGGGACTATCTGGTTCTCCGGCCAATGGCTGATGAGCAGTGTATAAAAAACTTTAATGTAATTAGAGAAAGTGAATTTTGATTTCATGTTGCCTTACAAACATGAAATACAAAACAAAAAGTTTTTCGAAGTAGCATTAAAAAGTCACGGGGGGATTACCTTGGTTTTTAACCTCTGCGATGTCACGCTCGTACTCTTGTAGTGCGTCTTTAAGCCTCTGATTTTCTGTCTCCAAGTCGTGCATCTTCCGGACGGTCACCTGAAGCTGCTGCGCTGCCTCCAGAGCCGAGACCGGATCTACAAACACACACACACACACACACGCACACACACACACGCACAAACACACACACACACACACACGCACACACACACACACACACACACGGGTCAGCAGATGAGGTGTACACCGCACTGAGAGCAGGTGAAAGGGTTTATTCAATCTCTGCATGATGATCAGTGTGGGCCAGTCTCTGTGAGAAATGCCTAAAAGCGTTTTTGCATTTTTGTGGACTGCCGACCGCAGCTAAAAATGTGAACTAGAAAAACAAACCAAACCAAAACACACCAATAAATCCAAACTAAGTTCCAGCACCTCAGTATTGCACAGCACTTCTGCTCGGCTAAAACAACACAAAACTTACAAAATCATGTAATATTAATTTCATTTTGAAAGTGGCACTACCAGATTGTTTGTATATGTACCACAGTAATATTGTGGTATTCTTTAAAGAACCATGTAAACCAAAAATCAAGTTTTTCTGTGTGGTGAAAAGTATGATATGGTGTGATTGGATAATATTATTTCCCGCTGCGCACACAGTCTTGATTATGTCAGCAGAAAGAAAAAGTCTTTTCACGGGAAAAGAAAGTTATTAAGTTCGGGTAAGATTATAAACTAAAAAAAAACGCATTTTCATCATATTTGAAGTAATGAAAGTAACTAAATAGAAAATATACCGCAAAAAAAATCAAACGAAGTCAATTTAGATTTCACACTGTCTTCAAAACATCAAACTAAAAGATTTAAAGATTAAAATTAGATTTTATGACCATCTGATACCATGACAACAACAATACAGAACTTTTTCTTCTTAGTTCTATATACATCAAACTCAAATAAAGCGAATAAAACATCAGGTTTATTTCAGAAACCAATCCATCCAATCAACAATCACAGCTCATGAGAAGTTAGCAGGTTGTAAACGAAGTTTCATATTTGTCATAGGTGTGAATTAGTTGTTTCATAACTAGGTGAGATTGAGTGGTGGAGTGAAACCAGATTCAGTCCTCCAGACTGAAGTCCTGAGACATACACACACTGTTCCATCACTGTCTGTCCCCCTCACATGCTAATTGCTATATGACTAATTATGGCCCTGTTCCCGTTGATTTTCCTTAATGAGACAGCCAAGTTAATTATGTAATCAAACTATTTTATTAGCCCCTGCGGAATATGGGAGAGAGCGAGCAAGAGAGAGAGAGAGAGAGAATGAGATCGAAACAGAGCGGGAGAGAGTAGGAAATATGGAAAAAATGCAACAAAACTGAAAAAAGACAAACCTATGGCATGTCACAGCATGGTACAAACTGGTACCACATCAGTTTTTTAATATTAAATGTATTTAACATTTGGTCCCAAATTAGCAAGTGACAACCCTGCAAACTTGTTACTTACAACCCTGATGTCCTTCTGTTTTTTTTAAACTTCTGCCTATTTAATTGATTTTAATCTGTTTATTGCTAAAAACAAAATCAGTGTTTCAAGCTGTGACAGCCTAAATTTTGCTAACAGGGTTGCAAAAACTGCAAGCCTTGTATAAAATGAGCGGAAAATAAAACCGCTCGTACGGTATTCAGTCTGACCTCATGAAGTTGACACTCAACGTTTTCTCAAGGTTAAGCACTTCCTTTCATGGACCAAAAAAAGGAATTCCATTTTTTGCCTCACAGAGTTTCAGGCCCTGCTTTGCACCGTACTTGTGGAAAGGGGCAAAACTCATTTGCATACAAGTTTCTATGTCAAGCTACAGATGCGGTCGCAGCTTTGAAGCACATTGCCTCCTCCTCTGAGCGCTCACAGCTGAATGTACAGGAAACACTGACGGGTGTGTATGTGCGGTGCGTGAGAGTGTGTCATATCTAAAAACTGCAAAAGGAAGTCTGAGTGATATGCTGTCGTTATGTGCTCCCTTTTGTGGCTGTGGCAACTGCCAGTGCAGTTCAACTGAACGGGTGGCCAAGCGTGCCACACGACTGTCAATGTGATTGTCGTGTGACCCGAAACGACCAATCAGATTTAAGCAGGTACATTAATCAGTACATGTGGCATTTGTCGTGTAACACAATAGCCCAGACACAAATGAATTCACAATACTGCAAACACAAAAAAACCAAAAACTTTTTAGAACCGTTAAAGTCAAAAAGGTCTTAATCTGGATTAGCAGTCGATCAGAATGGATTTTTCAATGGTCAATGTTGATAACTAGAGCAGCCTGACTGACTGCCACATACACAATACAATTTAAAACAGAAAACATGATGTACAAAACTATTGACAGGCTTTCAACAATCACTAATGCAGAAATTAATATAACTATAATGAAACTAGAAAACCACTAGAGGTCGTGTCTTCAAGTCGTGTAACCACAGTAGACTGGTTTTGTTATGCTTGACATGAAGCAGTCTCAATAAACAAATCTTCTGTCCGGTAATACAGTTCACTGCAGTCAATAAAGAAAGACAGTGTAACTATAGTTGATACTGCAAACATATTCTGAGCTTGTTAATATAAAATTAAACTAATGACCAAACAGAGGTGTTTAGTTTAGAATCTGCTTCATAAACCAGATATTGTATGAACGTATTTATACTATCATGGAAAAAAAGTCTTGGGAAATAAGTTACATGTTGGCATAAGTATGCCAGAAACACTTTCGAACATTCCTATTAACACACACACACACACCACAAACACTCACACAAACAGGCCTACACAGTGTACCAGTGTAACTATCAAGAGATAATTTGTCAATCTGTGATCACATTTACAGACATGCAGACAGGACTGGACAAGCTCCAGATTTCACAGATAGAAGCAGACAGACATTCCCAGACTAGACCTCCCACTTGAACATCCCTCAGCTGTATGCATGTATGCGCAGACGCACGCCCTCATACACACATTTACGATCTCAAATACATTCAAATCACACGTTAAACACACATATATACGGTATGTAGCCAAATACACACAAACACACTATTGAGTTGGCCCGGGATCTCCAGACCGCAGCATTGTGGTAATTTAGGGATATACTAAGTACTTGTGTATGCAGACGGTCCAACCTGCCCCAACAGGCCCAGACGGCACTGTCTGTCTGCTTGCCTGTCGCTCGGCTGCTGTGGGTGGGGTTACACGACTAGATCTGTTGGCCGCATCCCAAATCACACATTGTCTGCCCTAGATAGTTTGTGTGATTAGAATTAGCGCATGCTAATCATGATATGTTGAAAACAATATGCCAAAGTGTCTGGATTGTGCAAAGTATTTGCAAAGTGTGCAGTTGTGCATGATTTTTTTAAGCTAAGGAATTTGTGACAGTTATTTATCAACCTTTTCATTTCAAACGAACCTAAAATATTGAATTTCAAAGTGATTCAGCTAGATGCTAATGCTTCCATGTAAACATGTAAGCAATTTTGATGTGTTTTATGTCCCCATACTTGTGTACTGTCTTACTACAGACTCAAAAGTGTGTATTTTTCCTTTAACAGTGAAAGACACATTTTTAGCACATAGTAACAATATGTGAATTGAGATGCAGCCTCTGTGTATATCTGTGAGGGGGGACTGGACGTCTTCCAAGTCGATACTCAACTCCAGTTCAGCCAGAAGTTGGTTCTTATGTCACACACAGTGAACACACACACACTCCACAGTCGTACTTCCACTTAACGCGTGTTTGATACATTACCCACAATCCTCAGCAAGGCCGCACCCCTGAAGCGCTCGCCTGACTTAATCTAGAGTGGAGCTCCATCGAACGAGTGAGCTAAAGATGTTTCTAGATGTCACTTGAACCTATACGGCACCATTAACTTATTATAGATCAGCACATCGGAACATTACCATATAAAAACTGAGGGTCCAGGGACCATTATCTCACACTTACAAAGCCAATTCAGAAGATTAAAAGGTGTTTGTGGAGCAATGAAAGTGGATTTTATTAGAATCCAAATTTCTTTCCTGTCAGACTGCGTGTGGCTTTGGAACAGAGCAAGTCTCCAAAGCCGTAGAAGTCATTAAAAGGGCCAGTGTGCGCATGTGTGTGTGTGTTTTAGACACTAGAGACGCAGGTCTCATAAATATGACTGATGTGTTTACAGTATTTTCGCCCCAGTGAAACACTACAGCAGTGTGCGCGAGGGCATCTGCGCGCGAGTGTGTGCGCAGAGCAAGCCGAGACATACCTGGGACATCGATTAATCTCTTGTACACGCTGAGGAAAGCAGCCTCCGATTCTTTACTTCTTTTACTCAAGGCGTCGATCTGAAACAAAAAGAAAAAACACATTAACTGAATTGAGAGGGTTTCTTCAACCGCAGGGCCTGCTAATCGCGTTAGCGTCCGTCAAGTTGAAATTTCCATAAATCAGAAGCACAGAAAAGGTCTGTTGAAGAGTTTTTTCTCTTTAACACATGACTAAACGTCAGTCTTAACTGTCCGCATGTGTATCATTTCCCACCTATCTGACCTAAATAAATGGGCGTCATTTTTCAGACACAAATATGGTGAATCGTTCATGTTTTGACGCGCGTGATATTTTTAAGCCATTTGGGGTGTTTTCAGGTGTGTACGCTCGGGTCGTTTCTGCTTGGCTTTATATAGAAGGTAATTATCAGGTATAAATCCAAATCCCTAAGAGCATGAGATGACAGAAACAGGTAATGAGGGACTCTGATAATGAGAAGAACTTTGGCATTAATGTAGAGCACTGCAGATGGGTACATATGGGCAAATTATATACTGTATCTGGGTTAAGGCTCCCGCTGCACTTCATCATTTCCTGAAGATAGATGATATTCAGATGGTGGTAACAGTCGTTGAAGGCTCCGCCCACTAACTCAAACCAACTGTCAATCTGCCAAAATGTTCACAGTCCGATACCCCACCGATATCAGTACAATTAATTGCTTGTCCACTTTTATCAGCTTTAACATAATAAACTTTAACCATATATTTACACACCATAAATATGCATGACTCATCCTGCACCACACATATTTATGTCCAATCAAAAGCTCAACAGTTGCCACCTGAAAGCTATTCTTTGTGAGTGACACTGTAGCAATTTTCATTGGCCAAGGACCACCCAAGAGGCCATTTGACGGACATCTAAAGCAACCAATCATAATTTGTTGCTGCGATTTTAACACATATACATACCAAAGTAACATCACAAGTTTTATGAGACATGAGAGCTACAGACATTTATCAGTCATTTGTCTTAATTTGACAACCAAAGGCAGATGAGATGTTTTGCATTGAGGCATCAGTGATTCTCCTCAGCAGGGTGTGGTGAACCACATACAGAAATTATAAAACGCCATGGCAGCACTTTTTCCCCCGAGTGCATCTCTGATGATGACAGTGTACTGATGACAGCATGCTGTACAACCAGCATGCAGTCTGGCCCAACTGGGCCAAATTTAACAAAGTGGGTCAAACCTGACAGGAAACAAGGACCCAAATCAGTATGGCCTGTATACAGTAATTTAGGAGCTGCTAAAAACTGAACAGAATCCTCACCTAACATAACCTGAGTTCTACATTCATACGGTTGGTGCAGACAATTGGAAAATTCCAGAACTGCCTGGAAAGGTTTCTTAAAATTCTAGAATGCAAAAATAGAGTTTATAAAATTTTATAATGCAGAGGCAAAAAAGGTTTCCTCAAAATTCTAGAATTGAGAGGCTGAAAAGTTTTCTTTTTCCAGCACTCAGAATCTGAAAACTAACAGTTTAACGGGAGTAACCCGCACCAAAAACAATGTGGTATGAATCAACAGTATCGCTTTTATCCATTAAGCAAATGCTGAACTCCTGCGCTGTTTACATGTTCACAAGTGTTGTGTGTTTGGTCTTCCAGTAGCGGAACATCAAATAAAAGCTGTAAATCTGCAGCTCTGAGACTTCAGGCCTTGATGGATGGAACAGGGCAGTTGCCACTGTAAATATCCAACATGTAACAGACTTTTCACTCCTATGGGAAAGAAATTAAACATTTTCAGATGTTTCTTGCCGGAAAACATCTGGATCAGCCCAGGCAGGGCCAAGTTCCGCAGCCCTCTTGCAGATGGAGCAATTAAACTTGACTCTCTCTCTCTCTCTCTCTCTCTCTCTCTCTCTCGGCACAGGTCCACGTCTACCCCTGAAATCCAGCAGGAACCAATGTCAGTTTTTAAACTTTTAGAGCTCTGAACCAGACAGAATACCGCCAGGAGGTTAAGAGAGTGTAAGGCTGCCCGGAAGCGTGTGTAATGCATGCAGATGCGGCCGCAGATCAGCTTGGATTATCAGCTATTCTCACACATGCAACCAGCCTCACTTACTGCATGTGTGTGGCCATACAGGAGACACCGGGGCTAGTTGTCACACTGAAAAGGGGTGTGGGGGGGCTGGCACACATCATAAAATGTGTGTTAACTTCTACACTTTATTGTTTTTATGAACAGATTTGTGTCCCATAAACGTTTTACTGTTCAGATATTGCTGAAATGCCCACAATAGCCTTTTTAATGTTAGGTGTTATTGTGAAATAGTTCCACTATTAGCCCATGTTGTCACAATAGCTCAACACGTGTTTAGTGAACTGTATCTGTTTCCTGCGCAGTAACACCGGAAATGTTTAACAGCTTTTTTATAGCCAGGGCTAGAAAGTCAATGAAGAAAATTGTGACAACTTACCCCGGCCTCTTTATATCCGATTTACACACACACACACACACACACACACACACACACACACACACACACACACACACACACACACACACACACACAGTCTGTTCTTTTGAACCACACAAGACAGAATATCTGTTTAAACAGTGTAATTCCCTTATGGTCCAGCCTGGTCAGAGATTGAGAGAGGTTTAGGGGGACAGCTATAAATAGCTCTTGTTTCTGTGGGGGTGCACAGACTTGGCACAGGAGATGGGGAAGGAAAATTAGTTCTACTGACCTGCATCAACCTCAAACAGAAGATCTGCCTTCAAAGCTAGAGATATCTGACCCCTGAGTTTCTCTTATTTTTTTGTTTCCATTCTACTTTATACGTCGGATGAAACAGAACGGATAGTGGAGAGTTGCAGGAAATTGTTTGGGAGAGGGGACTGGTGCAAGTTGCAGTCTGAACTCAAACATGAAATACCCATGTGCGCATCAAGGCTTAACATTTAGCATAAGCGCTAACTACTGCAGCATGGCTTAGAGTCTGATTTGCTCTTATTATGGGTATAAAACGCGCTACACAGCAGACACCCAGATACCCAAATCAAAATGGGCTGGAATTATAATTTGTAATGTGTAAGAGGAAGTAACCACAAAAGCTGATATAAACAGCTTTTTCTTATATTGTGATTCTGCGAAACAGACTCACAATATAAGAATCAAGTTCTAATCTCTCAGAAGACACAAAGAAAGCTTAACTTGTTTGTCTGCATGCACAGACTTAGCAGCACAGTTTAATGTTTTCTGATTCATCAAAATCTGAGCATATGAGTCTATCATTTGATCCACACTAATTTATCTTTGCTGCCAACTCCACTCCAAACGTACTCTCTCCGTAGCGCTCGGCCATGTTGAGACTCGACAGACTCCGGCCAGCTAAAATTAGTGCACAATTACGTCAAATCAATACTGACTTCCAAATTTGCAGAACTTCTTCGGCGCTCTGTAAACGGCTGCCAGAGTGATTAGCTCTCCTTAAAGAGATCTTTCCTGGCGGGTCAACTTTCTCTCTCTCTATCAGAATGTTGGATTTTCCACTTTGTAATGACCTTTATTCATTATCAAAATGAAGCTTGAGATAAGATGCTAAATGAGGCCTGTTTTCCTTGGACTTCAAAAGACATGAGAACACTGAAAATATTGTGTTAGAAATCGGAATAGTTTTCTCATACCGTAAGTCAGTACAAAAAGAGGTCAGAGAGGATCTGAAATGAAGGAATAGTTTATTATTTACTCAACTGTTTACTCGCTGTAAACCTGTATGACTTTTTTTCGTCCATGCAATACAAATGGAAACATGAAGTAATCCACTGGTATACTCAATATAAAGGGACAGAAAAGTACATAAAAGCACCATAAATGCATTATTGATGTGATCCATAAGCCTTGTGCACTATATTCTAACTCTTCTGAAGTCATGAAATAGCTCTGGGTAAAGAACAGACTGAAACTGTTTTCGTTGGCTGACAATCTTTCCCTCCAGTGAGCTGATGCGACTAGATCACTGAGTCAGTGAGAACCAGAAAAGTCAGATTCATAACAAATTATTCAAACTAGTTTTGTGAACTACATCACGTGGATTCATTGAAAATTGGACTGAAACAAACAATTCATTATATACTTCTCACGTAAAAACATGTAAAATACACATGTAAAATATATACTGTATAATTAGTTATATGCACCACTCTTCTGATATTCTGATAAAATAATGCCTTTTCTTTCTTTCTAAATAAAAAACTTTGGTTCTCATTCAGTGTATCTGCACAAGATAAAAAAGCAACCAGTGCAATTCTTCAAAATTTCTCCAGTAGTGTGCCAGGAAAAAGCATAAGTAAATGACGGTCGAATTTTCATATTTGCCTGAATTATTTCTTTAAGGACAGCGGAGGAAACATTTGCAGGCTAACATATATCTAGTCTTCTCAAAACATCAGCAACATGTGGCCTCATGTCTTTGAGATGAGAAAAACTCTTTACATTAAAGTACAGTAACCCCCTCCTCCCCACCTCATTTTCACACACACACAAATGCGTTTGCAACCCCAAACAGGACCCCAGCCACGTGCTATGTACAGCTCCCTATTGTACTCTCATTTCCTGACAGGAAAAAAGGAGGCACTCACTCTCTCGAACCCAAAGCACTACATGTGGCAAAGACCAGCAAAATCTGCATCGGCCGGCTCCAGTGTGCTATTTTAACAAACCCACCGTTGGAGAAAAAATAAAAATTAAACCGAAAAAAGCATTCAACCATTACAAAAACTGCTGTATTCTCTCTCACTGAATTATACATGCGCTCCACCTTTTTTGTTGAAACTCGGTGCTGTAAAATTTAAGTCTTTTTGTCTATTTTAAGATTTAATGGATGGTCAGACTGAAAAGACAAAAACACAAGTAGTCCATCCCTGCCGCCAATTATCGTCAAATAGCTGACGTCTGAGAAAAATGCCAAAATAAAGTACAGCTCTGGAACTGTTTTTGTCCCCCAACACTGTCAATAAAGAAAATATTTCATGACAAAAATTATAGTGGGTTCGAAACGATTTTGCTGTTAAGAGCGGTGGGATGGGGATTTATTCTTAACCGAGCTGTGATTTGAAGTGGAGCGACCACCTCCGTTAATAACAGGCCAGTCCTGAGGAACACAGCTCTGAAACCACAATGAGCTATAATGGAGCAGTTAGACAGCAGGACCGGCTCATGAGAGGAGAACAGGGAGCCACTACTCACAGCCTTCACTTCATCAAAGTTACATACAGCACAGAAGAACTGCATCACTCTGGACTGTGAGGCCCTCGACAGCCTCTTAACACAAGGTGTTGCTGAAGGCCATCAAACGCTGCACTGCATATCCAAAAATACACTTTCACAAATACTGAAGACGTTTCTGAGGAAAAATGGAAAGAAAATGTCCACATGCGCTGGCTTCGAAATGTATTTGGAAACTTTTAGACACTTAAGACAAAAAGATCAAACAGGTGATGCTAGACCATTTTTCAGAACTAACTTTAGTTGTCAATTTTGCAATTACCTGTAATTTTAACAAACTAGTCTCAAGGTCAATTGGAGTTAACTCAGTTTTCCTCAGGTCAAACAGCTGTTCTACAAGAGTAACCACAGATTCTTCACATCATACAGGTGCTAACTAGTATGATAAAGGTGATAACTAGAAATTATGATAAAACCTCAAAGTAAACAGAATAAACAGAAACAGAAAGGGTCTAAATAGATCTGTCTTAATCTTCAAACAATATTACCTACCATTTCATATTTTGGAGCCCAACAAACGTGACATTTTGCTTAAAACTGTGTTGGTTGTACCTTTGTTAAAAAAATCCCTTGGTTTGATATTATGCATATTATGTTACATAACACAAAATATGACATGATACTGCATAGCAAGCTGACAGGTATCATAAAAACTACAAAGCTATCACTCGCTCTTTCATAATACAACACCTTTGACAGGAAAGACACCAGCAAAAGTTAAGAGGAAAAATTACTTCCTGTCACTTCCTGGAAAATAGTATTACACATAGCCTACAATGTTTTCTTTACACTTCCATCAAAGGCCTTATGGTTGTTAGTTTTGTGGAGAGTTTAAATTGCATGTGTCAGCTTTGGCCTATTCTTTACATTATCTTAAATGTAAGTATGTACACTATACATCTTTAATGTACATACTTATCTTCAATATACAACATTACACGGTTGTGAACTTACTCTGTTGTCATCTTTAGGATCCAACCTTGATCAAATACACCTGAACCAGCTAATCAATATTTATTTGAGATACATTGAGGTATACATCATTTCTCTTTGCAGGGTACTGCCACAGTATTGTAGCCCTTCTAGAAAAAGCTGGGGTGGTTGCCAGGTTGTGCTAAAATCATTATTGGCTAGACCAGGTCCTGTGAAGGCAGGGCTGCTCAACATACAAAGAGCCAATGAAGTTAATTTTTATATATTTGGCAGAATCTGGCAGTTAAATACCTTACAGACCACAAATGCAATCTCGTGAAAGGGCTATTGTTTTAAAGCACAGCCATTTAAGAGTTTATGAATATCTTTTCAGAGATAATTTAACATTATTAGTAATACAGCACAGAATGCAGGAAACACTTCATAGTTCACATACTTCAGCTGGCTGGTAACTAAGAGATGGAGAAACATTTACAGCAAGTTATTCAGGGCAGCGTAATCAAAACTAATCAAACACAGTTTGAAATCATGTCACGGTACAACTAATTGACTGAATAACCAGAGAACATTAGTTTTAACTCCTTTTGCAAAATATAGCATGCGTAGGACTAAAATGGCCTTTTGATAATTAACTTAAATAAAGAATGATTTTAAGTATTCAACGCATAAAATTAAATGCAAAAATACTGCTATTATTATTATGGACTCTGAGTTGCACGGAGCATTTGAATATCAGACCGGTCGTATGGCATGGAAATGCACGTTTCTTATAGAACACAGACCATATCAAAGGCTGCATAACTTTATTTACTCAAGAGGAAATAATCAATTTCAGTTCTGAAATGTGTTGGCAAATACGTTTTAACTTGTGTGATTAAAACTGAAAACTGACTTTCGACAACAAGATGTGATTTTGACTGCTTTCAACATCAACCGATCTTTCTGAACTATGTTCAGCAAGCCTAAAAATGACTTATAAAGTAGGGTTTTCATTTGTAAGTGACTTAACCTTTCAACACCTCAATACAGAACAAGCTACTGTATATAATATTGCACCCTTTTAAAAGAAATACTTGTTTACTCCTCATAAAATAAACGGTTAACCAAATAAAAACGAGGTTTATCTTTAGACATGTGAAACTGGAAGTCCATTATTCTGGCTCAGCCCAGAATAAACAGACTTACCTGCCACCCTAGAGCAAAAACATCATTAAGAATTCACTCCCATTCGACGGCCGAAAATAAAAGAGGGTGACAGCAAACAGCAAAAAACATATCAAAACTGTCTGATCTGATTAGATGCTGACAAACTACAGAGGTTTGGGGGGGGGGGGTCTGTGCTACAGAAGCAGACGTCAAAAAATAACAAGAAAACAAGCCATCCCATAATAAGCACCGCTCTGAAACAGAGCACTGTTCCAGCCTACAGAGACTATAATCAGGGCAGAGATGGCCATCTTATGCTACATCAGTGCATAAAGCCATACTCTGCCCTTCCCTTAGCAGGAATGTTGTAAGATTAATTGGTGTCATACTGGCTGTGGGTAAAGCTGTGAGGAGGGTGTAGTTTAGCAGTAGGGCTCTCTGACTGCCAGCTATCTGCACTGTCATGCTGTACTGTTCAGGCTGAACGATCTGATTAAAATCCATCGGCTGGTTTCCCTCCTTCCAGTGCAAAACCAGCCTCACCTCATCCAACTATCATTGCATTTCACGTGCATTAGTACTTAAGTATACTGTAAGACTATACGTGGGACTATACGTCTGCAGTCTATACTATAAGGGACCTATACTATATTATAGGGAGCATATACTACTATAGGGCAACTCATCATATGGGTTCCCTCTTAACAACATCCTGGACTATAGGGTATAAAACTGAATTGATGGACTGTAGGGCATTTATCTGATTAACTGAAATCTGCCCATTTTAAAACATTACAGAATGGAAAACAATGTTAAATGCATAGAAAAAAATGTGACTGCCAATTAAAATTTAAAAGAAAATACATTTATAAGAAAACATGCTTTGTCTGATAGACTTATATTGTATACAAAAATATCTAAACAAACAAATGAAAATAAATTGCCAGTTTTTTAAAAGCACAGCACCTGGAGACAGGGCAAAAATGGCAACATCTGCACAAACCAAAACAGTTCAAATATTTATACTTCACCTCTATTTTTATGTAATTGTGGTACTGTGGAGAAAAAAAATGAAATAACATGATGTACTGCACAGAAAGTTCCTGAACTTAATGGTTCCTCTGAGACTTCTTCAGGGTACAATACTGAATCTGATTTTTATCAATGTATTGGTTTTTGGGGTCTTTGAAGCACCAGTACAAAGCTATAAGAGAATTAACTTTAGGTAATAAAAAGTTCTGTGTAGAACTAAAAAGGTTCTCAAATGACATCAGGTCGTAAAACATTTTATAGATCTAATTTAAACCTTCATTTTTAGAAGCGTAAGGTCATAAATACAAGTAGGACATAAGATATAAAAAGATTTGGTAACAGAACTCACCTCCGCTTGGAAGCCCTTCAGTAAAGGAGCTATCTGTTTACGCAAATCCTAAAATAGAAAACAGACAGAAAAAGTTACTTTACAAAACAGTTCTCTCTAGACTTCTCTATTTAACAGAAAGCTGAAATCTTGTCAGTTATATTGTGTGTGTATCCACAGAATGGAACAGGATATTTAAAACAGACAACTGCAGACGTCTAATCACAGATGGAGGAAAAGATGTGGAAAGACACAAAATGTATTCAAACGGATATCCTAATTTAATAAATGTCCCAGGGCTGATTTTGTTCTCTTCAAAAGAAAGAAATAGCGAGTGTGTGCACACACACTTACACTGTACATTTACTTTCATGCACAAATGAAAGATGTCAACTTGGCGTGTACCGCTCTCGACAATGTACAAAGGACAGTGTGTATATGTGTGGATATACTTGTGCTCTATCTCTCCTGATATGCCCTTGTTTTTCCCTTTTATGAGTTCTCCGTGACTCAGTCCTCTCTACTTGAATAACTGCTCAAGCAAAAGCTAACAAAAAGCCAAAACGCAGCCATCGCATGCATATGAACGCTACATTTGTGCAAGTACCAGCGAAACACTTCACAATTATTTCTTGGAAGTACACCAGGAAAGATTTGCAACTGTAATCTATTACTGTACCGTTCTGTCATAAAGTCAGAGATGAATGAGCTGTTTTACAGCTCAGGTTTCTGAATTTTGATCACAAAGGGGGGAAAGACACATAAAAAGAAATAAAAAAATAGCTCCAAAACAAACCACGTCTTTGTTTCTGGTTTCTCCTCTTATGGGCTCTTACAGTCGAGTAATTTTGATGCTGTGGTATTAAAGTATATCAGATTAAGATGAACATCAATGCTCCTTTCATTTGAACATAGGGTGGGTGTTTCAACATGAAATGACATTACACATGGCTGTGAATAAATCTCCCGGGTGGACAAAAAGCCTTCACATTAAAAGTCAGGCTAGGAATGCCTACTACGCAAAAACGCATTACTAAGCGCTGGGGCCGGATAAAACAGCGCCCTGAGTGCTGTAATCCACAGGACGCCGGCCATTACGCCACTGTGCCATAAAGATATATACGCCATTACTGCTGCTCGCGTTTCATTAGCAGTGTAGGAGTCACCCTACTAGACATATTTAATAAAATGAGAAATGGGTAAAGAAAAAGGTGGCAAAAATATCTGCCTCTTTAGGTAAAATAAAATTATGTTAAGAAAATTTATGTTTGAAATTTAACTCCCTGTGAGATTTTGACTCCCCTGCTTCTGATTGGTTTATACACTTGGGATGCTGCCAGCGGATTGGCCACTATAAGCAAAGCCCGCCCTCCACTTATATCCAACCATGATATTAACACCTGGCAAATAAACTGATGGTTGTATATATAATACATTAACATAAACTGTAAGTTTTAATTATATTAAACATATTTAAAAGCGTTTTTGATTATTATTAAAATAATTAAAAATAGTTTGCGTCTCACTGCGCTGTTTTTCAATAGTTTTCTAGGTAACTACATGTTAGAAGGACGTTTTTAAACGTTCCGCCAACGTCAGGCGTTTGTTTTTATTTTACATCGTCCCGTGTAACGTTTTAAAAGACGCTTTAAAACTCGTCGCAACCACTTTTATTCTGCGCGCCTTTGCGAAACGAAAGAATGACTTGTGCACGATTAAATCTACACGTTTATAGCATTGTGCAGGTTTACGAGTCGGCAAGACGAGATTTCGCAACCGGTCGCCGTCTGCATCTCTCACTTTCGTTTCATGCAGAGTAACGGAGAGAGATCAAACAGTATTGGTGAAGGGTAGCGCTGACCCCGCTGCACTCTTCATCTTCCCAGCGCAAGCAGCTGGGCCTCCGCATGCTCTCCCGTCCGCGCCGGCTACCGTACGGCTGACATTTATGTAAGCGACGCACCAGAGGAACCCACTTGACCGAGAGGAAACATCTCTCAACATCTGCTTTCAACATCATACCTGAGGGCTGGCCAAAAGAAAGTTCCCCTAACCGCCCTGAGCACTCCTGTCATTTCTCCAACACCATCCACCTTGAGACTGC
This sequence comes from Ambastaia sidthimunki, assembly GCA_036877625.1. Taxonomy (NCBI): domain Eukaryota; kingdom Metazoa; phylum Chordata; class Actinopteri; order Cypriniformes; family Botiidae; genus Ambastaia; species Ambastaia sidthimunki. The sequence goes on from JAZGTK010000274.1 coordinate 64,425, forward strand.
AGTGCATTAAAATACATTTGTATTGTTAACGAATTAAAAGAAAAGTACATCTCCAGGACAGGGGCTGAGTTTGTGCCTGTGCAAGTCATTGTTGACTCTGGGGGGCTCTAGGGTGGAAACACAATCTGTTGGACTACTGTGGCATGAAAAGAGACAGATCGCGTTGGAGACAGGAGGTCAAAATATGACGAAAGATAAAAAAAGACAAAAAAGGGGCTCCCAACAGCTTAATAATAAAACTTGGAGAAAAAAGCATGGTGATACTTTTAGATTTTATGAATTTTAAGAATATATTTATAAAAAAGGAAAAATGTCAATAATTTGTACATAAGGGTTAGTGTACTAGGAGTATATACATCCCACATCAGTGTCAAAACTAAAATGTATTGGTTTTATTAAGCAGTAGTATTTGCCCCCAGCCATTAATCTTTAGGGCATTTTTACTCTTATGGCATTAAATATGCTATGATCAGTATAAATGGTTTTATTAGCATCAATAATATTGATTTCTATGCTCACAAATGAATATATTTACATAACACAATTTGTATTGACACCAGACACTGAAAAATTCATATCAGTCAATTAATGGAAAACTACATACAGAACCTGGAGGGTCAAATAGAAAAACAGAGCTCAGTAGATCTCTGCCCAATAGTGTCCAATCAGATCTCCTCATCTTCCAAATCAATGATCACATCCTCTAAAGGGTTTGTGAGAGACGATACGATCGATCAACTAGCAGAAACACATTCTTTCTGTGTCCCACATAAGGTACATCTGAAGTTTCTGCCAGCTGCCCTCCTCCAACAAGATACATCTTTAAACCAGCCAGTGACACAGCTGCCTGGACCAGCCTGGTGAATTATTTACCATCATCTCCAGCCTCTGTATTTCTCCTTCTACTCCCTCCATGTGTTGTACATGCCAATCGCTCCTGGCATGCTGGCATCTGGCATGGATTGGCTTTGCCTTAGTGAAGCCTCGCCAGGCCTGTTTGAAGCTAATGGTGTCTGCAGTAATGTCATCTATAAAGAGTAAAATTGGTTTTCAACTGTTCAAGTCTACGTCTGTTTCTATTTTGTCACAGATCTAATTAGCTACAAATATGTTGTTTTTAAGCTTCTGTATAATGGAAAATAATTTGGTCACATAAGCGGTTTTATATATCGTTTGTTACATTTTCTGCACTGATTTAAAAGGAAAACGTGTGGAAACGTGTTAAAAACAACATGTTAAATATGTTGAAAAGCATTAATCATCCAATATCTGAAAATATATTTTGTGATGTTTATAAAATAATGAATACGCAAATGTATTTGCATGAAAAAATTATAACTTAAATTTAAACGTATAAAAAAAATTATAAATAAACTATATTTAATACGATTAAAGTATGACTCAAAATTGCAGCTTTATTCTACTGCTTTTTATAAAACAGTAAATGAAATAACGTTAAAGACAATTCCACATGCGGCCCAGGAAATCTAGTGTTATATTTGGGAATAGTGGCTTCTCCTGGAAAATGTCCTCCTCTGCCGAGTCGTAAATCTGGCTAAATCCAGCACTGGAGATGGTGGAAACAGGAAAGCACATGGTATCGTTTGTTCTCTGATTGTCTTCTCATGTCCCTCCCTGCCTTCTGGATGTAGAATCTTCACTCAACATAGTCTAGAGCATCACCCAGCTCATTATTCATAAGCTACACACACACACACACACAAACACACACACACACATACACACACTCATGCATAGAGAGCAGAGGTCAGCCATGATGGATGACAAGAGACTCTGCTGATAAGAGAAAGGCCTTTTTGCCTCCATTATAGAAGAACACACACACACACACACATACACTTCCAAACGTCTACAGGAAACAGAACTGTGGCATTTTACCAGAAGTGTCTGATAGTGAAATGCAGTGTCAGCTTTGTGCAGAAATCCATAATATGAGATATTTCCAGGAGCCTCGTGTAAAGAGGTGAATGAAAGGAGGAACATAAAAGAACAAAAATGTAACATTTTATGAAGAAATTTACTTGCATTGACTCAAGAGTGAACCCCATTTTTGAAGTCTTCAGATAAGAGAAGGGCCCCTTTTTAAGTCTATAAGATGTTTGTACTCAAGATCGTCTGATTTCCCAGAAAAGGTATTGCCACACCTCACCTCAATAAAGCTGTATGGTTTAATGTATCACTGATGCCCATAACAGAACAAGGTGAGTTATGTGTTAAAGTTTCAAAATAATGTTACGAATTTATATCTGGTGTGTGAACGCACGTATATATTATATAAGTATATAAATGCATAAACTGTTTTCCCTAGGTCTGCAGTGCTTAGTAAATTTATGCTTACCTACAGCTCCCAAGCGTGTGTAATTTTGAGTGTGTGTGGGTGCGTGTGCCTGTGTTTGCGTCTCTGTGTGCGCAGCTGTGCACGCATGTCTATGCGTGGGCGTGCCCGAGTCCTTTATTTCGTGCTCCCACACCCTTAAGGTCACAGTCAATTAAAGCAGACGGAAAACAGACAGACGCATTCAGATCGTTTGCAGCTACACCTTAAAACTTGCACGCTCTCTCAAACACACATACTCACAAGAGGGAACCATTTGCCATATAACCACCCAAAACTGGACATTACAGTAGAAGAAAATAAGAAACTGCCAAAATGGAGTGTGTATGGGGGTAGGGGGCCCCCACACTGATGAATGTCCCCAGACGCTGGTCTGGTAATGAGGTCACGGAACTGTCAGACAGACCCCCAAACAAAGCCACTGTGATCTAGGGTCGGCCTGTCCCTCAGACACATACACTGTTGATAGAGGCTATCAATCACACACACACACACACAGAGCTTTTTAATAATACACATCGCAGACACAAACAAACTATATTCTGATTCAATTTTATTTAATGGGACAGTTCACATGAAAAAATGAAAACCCCATCATTTTCTGACCATCATTTGAAACCAGTATGTTTATTCAGCACAAAATTTCTTTTTTTATAGAACACTAAAGATTAAATTCTGAAAAATGTTCGGGTCACTCTCATCCATGGAATTTCAATGAATAGGAACTGACGTTTCTAAAAGGGCACAAAATAATTTAGACCGGTTTTATAAACAACCTACACAACACGATAGTAAAAGAACTCAGACTTCACAGAAAACTGGCACATCATTCATATGGGACACTTTTATGATGCTTTTATAGTGCTTTTGAGTTCTGTTTGAAGCATGAACTCTGGTCACCATTCATTGTAACTATGGAAAACAGCTACGGGTAAATTCTTATATTGTTAGAACATAAAAGTGATTAAACAATGACGAAGTGAAATTAATTAATTAAAGGTTCCTTTTTGGGTGAACTAGAACTTTAAGTTAAAAAGAAAAAAACAATTCTATACATTTAAATATAAATTACTCAGTTTGACCCTTTTTATCTCAAAACATCACAGAATTCACAAAGCTTGCATTTACTTTACACATAGCTGGTGAGGCCTGGCCGTCAAAGTACAGCGAAGGGTTAAAGCAAAGAAAGCTTGAAAAATAGAACTTTTCTTTGGCAATTAGTTCTGATGAGCAGGTTTGTTAGGCAGCAGCTATTGAAGTTCTATTTATAGAGATCGCTTCAGGAGAAAAACCTGAGATGCGGCCATGCACATCAGAGGAAGAGGGGGATGAAAGCAGAGAAATGAAAGAAGAAAGGGGGATGGTGGAAAAGAGTGAGAAAGACACAATCTTCTGCCTCACAGGAATGCAGGGCAGCCTCTGTTCGGTGATGAAACACTCTTGTAGCGAATGAGTGGACGTCTGCCCGCCCCCTTGTTCATGAGACACAGTTTGTTTGCATTTTTTCATATTCGGGTCATCTGTACATCACCTTACTTGTGTCGAAAACCGGTTTGCACTTGTGCAGAGTTCAGAGTCGAACACAAGGCCATTAATTAACCTCCAGGCGTTTATTTATTCATTTGAGATCACCGAGTTTAAGTTTGCAAACCAAACCTCAGAGACAAACATGTGGAAATGAGCAACGTGACGCTCATCTTCGTTTAAAAAAAATAAGTAAATGAAGTGTCTACCAGATATCCGTCTTGGGATTTTTCCATTCAGGGTGCATAATTGTCAACATTCCTCTTAAGAGCATATTCCATGGAAACTGCCCCCCTCCGTTCTAAACTTGTGAAAACTTTAAATAGTGTTTTATGTTGCACGATTATTTCTGCCTTGTAATTCTGTCAGAGGGTGGAGGGGGTCCCGGGCTCTGAAAATTACCTCAAATAAAACATGTGGTGGGAGTCGGCTGATGCAAGTGTCTCTCGCAAACACAAAGACATTTTACAGGACGTATAAAAGGGAATTGAATGTAAACAAAGGACAAACGGGAAGGGTTGTAGAAACTTAAGAAAATTTGGTAGATTTAACCATGTTGGGTAAAAGAGTGGAGGTGGCTTCTACTGTAAAACAATAACATAAGCCACACACTAACACAACCAAACACAGAACACACACTTAAAGGAACAGTTCACTGAAAATTAAACTGTATTAGTATTTACTCACACAGTGGCAAACTTAACACAAAAGAAGAAATTCTGAATTATGTCAAACAATGCTTAAATATTTTGAGTACTGGTTGATGTTTACCAGTCAATGAAAATGAATGGGGACTGGAGCATTTAAGCTTCAAAAAAGGAAACGAAAGTACCATAAAAGTATCATACAAGTATTATAAAAGCAGTTCATGTCTTCTGAAGCCATATAATGCATTTTAAGACTTTACAAAGCTATCACGTGGCTTAAAATGACGTCATATGACAGAACGTATTATTAGAACGAATTATTCAGCAAAAACCAAGGTCCATCGTACGCCAAGACTATAAATATATACACACACAACAATTTGTTACAGCTGAGAAGACATCTGTTTCTCAGTATCTGGACTCGGAGCATGAACTACACTTGCTGTTTAATATAAAACATCAATTTGGTGGATAGGTTTTCAAGCCTTACTGATTCAAGATCAGTATTGAGATTGAGGGACAGAAGTGCGGAGAGACTGCCAGCCCAGCTCCCTCAGGAGAATCACACAGCCCACAAATCAGTTTAATGTTTCACTGACAGCCATGGCTGTTCACAGGAGGAACCACAACTGTGCAAAACCCCCAAACCCCCCTCACCCCTCCCTCCCGGTGCTGAATAGAGTGAAACTGAAGTATTTTCTCCACAGACATTTAGACTGGAAGAAAGAAAGACAGACAGACAATGTTTTACTGGTGGGTCTGTGAGGAACAGCAATTCCTGTGTCTGGAGGCAGATACTGTGTCTGTATGGATAACAGACACCAACAGGAAAGGAGGGACTGTGTTTGATAGGAGACAGCTAACAGGGAACGTTCTCAGAACGCTGGCTAATGTTCTCTAAAGTTCTCTCAAATTTATTAAAAAGCGTGCATGCAGTAACATTAGTAGAACGTTATATTAGAACGTTATGTATCATATCAAATATGGTATTCTTAAGTTGTTAGTGAAGTGTTTGTGTATTGTGAAACTTTTGTAACATTACTAGAAGATTCTAAATAACATACATGCTACTTAATGGAAACGTTAAAAAAACGTTCCTACAACCTAAAACTGTTAACTAGAAAGAGCCTGTTTTAGCAGTGAAGGATAGACGTTTTTGTAGATGTTTTTGTAAAAATAGATGTTTTTGAGGAGACATTGTGTTAGTGTGTTAAAGAGACACAGTGTGTGAAAAGAGACTGTGTTGTGCAGGTGCTATAAAGATGAGACTGTCTACTGTCTTAGCTTAGCTTGTGAGATACTTAGCTTGAAAAGGAAAGACTATATGAGGAAAAGACTGTCGTAGTTTGTAAAGAACAGCCTGTGTTAGCTTGTAGTGGACCGACTGTGCCTGTTTAAAGAGGAGAGTCTGTGTGTGCTTGAAAAATTGAGACTGTGTCTGTATGTGGAGGTCATTGCGCCCCGCTGTAGCACAGAGAGCACACAGAGAGTAAACACATTAACGTCACTGTGCTGCTGTTCGCTCCACTGCATTCACAGACTCTGACTCATCAGGGCTGGAATGGGAAACAGAGGACACTGGTAAGAGGAAAGGCCCAATACACACTCACAACTGCCATGCACACACAGTTATATATACACAACATATATACATAAATACACAGTTATACATATATATACAGACACACACACACATATATAATATACACAAATATATATGTGTGTGTGTGTGT
>JAZGTK010000274.1:70734-97049 GCA_036877625.1 Ambastaia sidthimunki
CAGGAGGTTAAGAGAGTGTAAGGCTGCCCAGAAGCGTGTGTAATGCATGCGGATGCGGCCGCAGCTCAACTTAGATTATCTGCTATTCTCTCCTATTCTGCTTGCAGCTCAATCTCATAACCAGGGCATCTGGCGTCATAACACTGCAGGAAACACACGCATGCATGCATCATACAAACAGCCTCACTTACTGTATGTGTGTGTTTATACAGAAGAAACTGAGAAAAAAGTTAGGAGAAGCTAGCACACGTCATAAAATGTAAGCCAACTTCTACATGTTGTTTGATAAATTGATTTGTGTTTCATTATTGTTGAACTGTTCAGATATTGCTAACATGCCTATAATTGGCTATTTAATGTTAGGTGCTATTGTGAAATAGTTTCGCTTTTAGCCTGTGTTGTCACAATAGCTCAACACGTGTTCAGCGAACTGTATCTGTTTCCTGGGCAGTAACAGCGGAAATGTTCAACAGCTTTTTTATAGCCGGGGCTTTGGGGTTTGTGCCTATAGAGAAAATGACTTTCAAAAATAAACCTACACTAAAAAAACAGTGTTGTGTGACAACTTGCCCTGGCCTCCTTGTATTTGATTTACGCACACACACATACAGACAAACATAGTCTGTCTCTTTGAAACACATAACACACAGACTATCTGGTGGCATCAAAAGTGTGCTAGTTTAAACAGTGATATTCCCTTATGGTCCAGCCTGGTCAGAGATTGGGATGGGTTTGGGGAGACAGCTATAAATAGCTCTTGTTTCTGTGGGGGTGCACAGACTTGGCACTGGGAATGGGGAAGGAAAATTAGTTCTACTGACCTGCATCAACCTCAAACAGAAGATCGGCCCTCAAAGCTGAAGATATCTGACCCAAGTTTCTCTTATTTTTGTTTCCATTCTACTTTATACTTAGAATAAAACACAACAGTAGTGGAGAGGTGCAGGTTTTTTTGGGAGGGAGGGGTTGGTACCAGTTGCGGTCTGAACTCAAATCTGTATTACCAACATGCACATCAAAGCTTAACGTTTAGCATAACAGCTAATTACTGCAGCATGACTTAAAGTCTGATTTGCTCTTATTGCGTGTATATGCTTAGAATGAACTACAAAGCAGACAACCAGATAACCATCAAAATGTGATGAAATTATTATCTAGCTAAGAGGAGGTAACCACAAAAGCTGATAACCTTTGAGAAACAGACTCACAATATAAACATCAAGGTCTAATCTCTCAGAATACACAATGGGGAGCTTAGCTTGTTTGTCTGCATGCATATACTTAACAGCATGGTTTAATGGTCTCCGATTCATCAACCTCTGAGCATACGAGTCTATCATTTGATCCAAACCAATTTTTCTTTGCTGCACGCTCCAGTCCAAAACTCTCTTTTCAGCGCTCGGCCATGTTGAGACTCGACAGACTCCGGCCAGCTAAAATTAGTGCACAATTACGTCAAATCAATACTCACTTCCAAATTTGTAGAACTTCGATGGCACTCTGTAAACGGCTGCCAGAGTGATTAGTTCTCCTTAGAGATCTTTCCTGGCGGGTCAACTTTCTCTCTTTACAAATGTGAAATTTTCCACTTGTAACAACGCTTATTCATTATCAAAAAGAAGCTTGAGATAAGCAGCTAAATGAGGTCCGTTTTTCCCTTGTACCTCAAAAGACACAAGAACACTGAAAGTATTGTGTTAGAAATTTGAAGTTTTCTCATACATTAAAGGAAAAGTTCATTGTGTATTTACCTTTATGTAAACCTCACACTGTAATGTGAAGTATTCTACTGATTTCTCTATTCCATGCAAATTCAATATAAGGGGAGAAACAGTACAAAAAAGCACCACAAATGCATTACTGATGTGATCCATAAGACTTGTGCACTATATTCTAACTCTTCTGAAGTCATAAAATAGCTCTGGATAAAGAACAGACTAAAATTGTTTTACTGGTTGATAATCTTCCCCTCCAGTGAGCTGATGTGACTCGATCACTGAGTCAGTGAGAGCTAGAAATATCAGATTCATAACAAATTATCTGAACCAGTTTTGTGAACTACATCACACAGATTCAATGAAAATCTGAATCAAAGAAGCAATTCATTACATCTCTCATAAAGTCTTATTAACACACACAGAGATAAGGAAGAAGTCAACATTTTTCATGAACAGAATACTCAAACTTTGGTCTGTTCCTCACAAAAAGAATGTAATGGCTTTTGATCTAAAATATATATACTGTATAATACGTCAGAGCGTTACCTCTGATACAATAGTGCGTATAACAGAGGTATCTTTTATAATTTAAAAAGGAGGCCTCAGTCCTCAGTATTTGGCTGAATTTTCATATTTGAGTGAATTATTTCTTTAAGGATCACTAAGGAAACATTTGCAGGTTACCATATATCTAGCCTTCTCAAAACATCAGCATGTGGTCTTGTGTCTTTGGGATGAGATACAAAACGGGAAAAAAACTTTTACACTAAATTACAGTAACCCCCAACCCCCCTCTGATTTACACACACATATGCGTTTGCAACCCCAGCCGGGGCCCCAGCCGCGTGCTATGTACAGCTCCCTATTGTACTCTCATTTCCTGACAGGAAAAGAGGAGGCGCTTGCTCTCTCAAACCCGAAGCACTACATGTGGCAAGGACCAGCAAGAGCTGCATCGCTGCATGACTCCAATGTGCTATTTTAACAAACCCACCGTTGCAGGAAAAGATCAAAATTAAACAGAAAAAAGCATTCAACCATTACAGACTGCTGTATTCTCTCATTGAATTATACATGCGCTCCACCTTTTCTGTTGAAAGTTAGTGCTGTAAAACTTAAGTCTCTCCGTCTATTTTAAGATTTAATGGATGGTCAGACTGACAAGACCAAAACACAAGTAGTCCATCCCTGCCGCCAATTATCGTCAAATAGCTGACGTCTGAGAAAAACGCCAAAATTAAGTACAGCTCTGGTCAGAGCAGCCAGACTGTTTTTGTCCCCCAACACTGTCAATAAAGAAAACATTTCACGACGAAAATAATAGTGGGTTTGAAACGATTTTGCCGGTGGGACGGGGATTTATTTTTAACCGAGCAGTGATTTGAAGTGGAGAGACCACCTCTGTTAATAACAGGCCAGTACTGACAAACACAGCTCTGAAACCACAATGAGCTATAATGGAGCAGTTAGACAGCAGGACCGACTCGTGAGAGGAGCTGCTACTCACAGCCTTCACTTCATCAAAGTTACATACAGCACAGAAGAGCTGCATCATGCTGGGCTGTGAGGCCCTCGACAGCCTCTTAACACAAGGTGCTGCTGAAGGCCATCAAACGCTGCATTACAAATCCAGAAATACACTTTCAGGGATACTAAAGATGCTTTTGAGAAAAAATAAAAAGGAAAAGTTCACATAAGCTGGCTTTAAAATGTATTAGGAAACTTTTGGACACTTAAGTCACACTAAAAAGACAAATAATTAAACAGGTGATGCAGGACCATTTATTAGCACTAACTTTTAACAAACTAGTCTCATAATTTTCAAAGGAGTGGAAGTCGGTTTTCCTCAGGTCACCCAGGTGTTCTGCAAGAGTAACCGCTAATGTTCCTCACATCAAAAAGCTGTTAACTAGTACGATAAGTAACTCAAAGCAAGATAACTAGAACTTGTCAAAATAGGCCTGTCTTAATTTTTACATAATTCTGAAACACAACAAACATGAAATGTTTTAAAAGGTGTATTTGTTGTATCTTTCTGTTTTAAAAAAAAACAGTTGGTTTCATATTATGTTATATAACACAATATGACATCATACCATTTAGCAAGCTGACATGTATCACAAAACTATAAAGCTATCACTCAACTGTCTCTTAATACAACACCTCTGACAACAAAATCACCAGCAACAGTTCAGAGAAAAAATCACTTCCCATCACTGCAAAATCTTATACGTTAAGAGTCTTACGAGCAAAATGAGTCTGCAACCAAGTTAATTTTTAAATAAGGTGGTATTAACATGCACGGCCTACAATGTTTTATTACACTTCCACCAATGGCCTTATGTTTGATATTTCTGTGATTATACACCTGTCAGCTTTAGCCTATTCTCACATTATTTATCTCTAAAGTACATATTTATCTTCAATATACAACATTACAAAATTGTCTGTCAGAATTTAGCACCGTATTCCCATTCGCACGGTACTGCCACAGTACTGTAGCCCTCTATAAAAAGCTGGGGTGGTTGCCAGGTTGGGCTGAAACCATTATTAACTGGGCCAGGTCTTGCGGAGTCAGGCCTGCACAACATACAAAAAGCCAAATAGGTTTTTGTTTTTACATATTTGGTAGAATTTGGCAGTTAAATATCTTACAGACCACAAATACAATCTCGTGAAAGGCTTATTGTTTTAAGGCATAGGAATTTAAGTTTATGAATATCTTTTCAGAGATAATTTAACATTATTAGCAACACAGCACAGAACACAGGAAACACTTCATAGTTCACATACTTCAGTTGGCTGGTAACTAAGAGATGGAGAAACATTTACAGCAAGTTATTCAGGGCAGCATAATCAAAACTAATCAAACACAGTTTGAAATCATGTCACGGTACAACTAATTGACTGAATTATCAAGGAACATTAAGTTGGAGTCCTTTTGCAAAATATAGCATGCATAGACCTAAAATAGCCCTTTGATAATTACCTCCAATAAAGAGTGATTTTAAGTATTTAACACACAAAATTAAATATGAAAGTCCTTCTATTATTATGATATTTACAGATTCTGTGCTGCACAGAACATTTGAGTATCTGGCTGGTCATACTGAATGGTAATGAACATTACTTATGGAACACAGTACCACGTCCCAGTTCTCAACTATCAGCAATGGCCACTAAGCAGAGATTTTTATTACTGAGAAAAGCTTGACATCATTTCACCATCATCATTTTAAACCATTCTGAAATATGTTGGTGAATATATGTTGGTCTTAATTTTGGTGACTGACTCAAAAAGGAAACTTTTCTTTTTTTCTAATAATTTTCAGCAATCTTTCTGAATGATGTTTAACAGACTTTAAACTGACTTAAAGAAATAGAACAGAAAAATTTCCATTTTAAGTAAACTATCCTTTTCACACATCGATACAGAGCTTTAATGCTACTGCATATAATATACCACCTTTGTAGATAAAAATCAAACAATTTTATAGTAGTTTCAATATTTATAATTCACCTCTATTTTTACTTAATTGTGGTACTGTGGAGGAAAAAAATAAATAAGATGTATTGCGCAGCACGTTATGAAAGTTGACTTTATGATTCATTAGAGACTTTTCAATGGTACAATAAAAGATCTGGTTCTTATCAATGTACTGGTTTTTGGGGCCCTTTAAAGTACCAGTACAAAGCTATGAGAGAATATAAACTAGAGAATAAAAAGTTCTTTGTGGAACTAAAAAGGTTCTCCAATGACATGAGGTCGTAAAACATTTTACAGATCTAATTTGAACCTCCATTTTTAGGAGCGTAAGGTCGTAAATACAAGTAGGACATAAGATATAAAAAGATTTAGGAACAGAACTCACCTCTGCTTGGAAGCCCTTCAGCAAAGGAGCTATCTGTTTACGCAAATCCTGAAACAGAAAACAGACAAAAAAAGTAACTTTACAAAACAATTTTCTCTATAAAATAGATTTTCAATAGTATTTGAAATGAAAAGATAGCAGATGTGTTGTCAATCATATTCACTGTTTCTACTGCATGTGTGGAACAGGATATTCAGAACAGACAACTGCAGACCTCTGATCACAGATGGAGGAAAAGATGTGGAAAGACACAAAATGTATTCAAACGGATATCCTAATTTATCAAATGTCCCAGGGCTGAGTTTGTTCTCTTCAAAAGAAAGAAATACAGGCGAATACATATGTGCACACACACACTCTCATACACAAATGAAAGAATATCACCTTGTACAGCTCTTGACTATGTGCAAAGGACAGTGTGTGCTTGTGTATGTATCTATTTGTGCTTCTTCTCTCCTAATATGCCCTCGTTTTTCCCCTTGTGTGAGATCTCCATGACTTAGTCCTCTCTACTTTAAAACCGCTCACGCAAAAGCAAACAGAACGCCAAAGCGCAGCCGCCGCGTGCACGCGCGCATATGAACGCAACATTGATGCAAGAACCAGCGAAACGCTTCACGATAAATTCCCGAAAATAAACCGGGTTGTATTTGCAACTGTAATCTATTACTGTATCATTCTGTCATGAAGTTGGAGATGAATGCGCTGTTTTACAGCTCGGGATTCCAAGTGATATGAAATTTTGATCATAAAGGGGGGAAAGACACATCAAAAGAAATAAATAAAAAATAGCTCGAAAACAAACTGAGTCTTTGTTTTGGGAACGCGGGTGCACCTCCCTGTTATGGGCTCTTACTGTCGAGTAATTTTGATGCTGTGGTATTAAAGTTTATCAGATTAAGATGAACGTCAATGCCCCTTTCATTTGAGCACAGGGTGGGTGTTTCAACATGAAATGACATTACACATGGCTGAGAATAAATCTGCCGGTTGGACAAAAAGACTTCACATTAAAAGTCTGTATAGGAATGCCTACCACGCACAAACGCATTACTGAGCGCTGGGGCCGAATAAAACGCTGTAATCGCCGCACTCAGGCCATTATGCCACTGCGGCATAAAGATATATACGCCATTACTGCTGCCAGCGTTTCATTAGCAGTGTAGGAGTCACCCTAGTACACATATTTAATAAAACGAGAAGCACAGAACTGGGCTGTGGAGTAAAAGTGGCAAAAATATTTTTTCTAATAGATCCGCACCTGTTGCTGTTCTGTGAGATTTTGACTCCCCTGTTCTGATTGGTTCATACGCTGCACATGCTGCAACCGGATTGGTCCCTATCAGTAAAGCCCGCCCCCGCACCTATTTCCAACAATGGTAGCGCGAACCGCACCGGAAAACGAACGTGACGGATCTAAATAATACAACACCAGTCAGAAGTTTACACAATTTATGTTGCGACCCCATCGTGCTTTTTTATCATCCAGTGAAAAATTTTATAGAAACTTAAAATCGCATCTCGACCACCTGTCGCCTTTTCCATTCATTGCATTTTTGCAAAAACTAATGAAGCTTTCTGCCTCACCAAGCCCCCATTAGTTGTAATGCGCTGGTCGACGACACGATGGGAAGACGAGTTTTCCGCAACCGGCTGCCACTGCATCTCTCACTCCTGTCTCATGTAAAGCAGGACAAAGAGAAAGCTGGCAGAAAACAGACAGTAATGGTGGAGGCTAGCACTGACCGTGCTGCACTCTTCATCTTCCCAGAGCGAGCAGCTGGGCCTCCGCTCCTGCTCTCCCGTCCGCACTGGCTACCGTACAGCTGACATTTATGTAAGCGCCGCACCGGAGGGGCCCACGTGACCGAGAGGAAACATCTCTCAACATCTGCTTTCAACATAATACCAGAGGCCTGGCCAAAACAGAGTTCCCCTGACCGCCCTGCACAGCTCCTGCCATTTCTCCAACACCATCTACCTCTGCAGATGTAATCTGCCTGCGTTTGTTTGCAGAGACTGCAGTGCATTAAATACATTTGTATTGTTAAAGAACAAACAAAAAGCTTTGCAATTAAAGTATCTCCAGGAAAGCGTCTGTGCATGTGTTAGTCATTGAATCTAAAGGACTCTGAGGTGGAAACACAATCTGTTGGACTACTGTGGCATGGAAAGCGACAGGGAGGTCAAAATATAATGAGAAATGAAACGGGGACGTTTAACAGCTCAATAGTCACAACTTTGAGAGAATAGTGAAACATTTTTAGATTTTTTAAAATCATTTTTTTCTAGTACATATTTTGAAAAGAAAAAAGTAAAAATGTCAGTAATTTGTACATGTGTCAGTATATGAACATTTTTATTAAGCAGCAATATTTGCTCCCTGATTGCTATTAAATACGCTGCTGTCAGTATTGATGGTGCTATTAGTATAAACACTATAGATTTGTATACTCACAAATGAATAAATGTACATACAATCAGTATTAACACTACATCAGTCGAAAACTACATACAAAACCTGATGGATCAATATAGGGAAACAGATCTCGGCTGATCTCTGTCTAATATTGTCCAATCAGATCTCTTCATCGTCCAGATCAACGATCACATGCTCTAGAGGGTTTTGCTATGGGGTCCATCAACTAGCAGAAACACATTCTTCCTGTGTCCCACATAGATACACCTGAAGCCTCTGCCAGCTGCCCTCCTCCAACACAATACATCTTTAATCCAGCCAGTCACACATCTGCCTGGACCAGCCCGCTGAATTATTTACCATCATCTCCAGCCTCTGTATTCCTCCTCCCACTCGCTCCATGTGTTGTACATGCCAACTGCTCCTGGCACGCTGGCATCTGTCACGGATTGGCATTGCCTAGGAGTGGAGCCTCGGCAAGCCTGTTTGAAACTAATGGTGTTCGCAGTAATATCATCTATAAACAGTACAATTGGTTTTCAACTGTTCGGTTTAATCATGTCCGACTGACCTGACAAAGTCTGTGCCTGTTTCTAGTCTCAAATGTGTAATGGAAAATAACTTGGTCACATAAGCTGATTTATATATAAGTTCTGGCAATAAACTTATATACTGTGTCTGGAATTGGTTTAAATATGGTGAAATAAATCTGAAAAGCATTAATACATTTTTTGGTATTTGAAAATAATTTTGTAATGCATTTATAAAATAATGAACATGCAAGTGTTAAATGCAAATATTAAACTTCTAATTAGTATTATAAATTAAACATATTACTGCTTTTAATGAAACAGTAAATGAGATAATGTTAAAGACAATTCAACATGAAACCCAGGGAATCTGGTGTTGTATTTGGGAATAGTGGCTTCTCTTGGAAAATGGCCTCTTCTGTTGAGTCGTAAATCTGACTAAATCCAGCACTGGAACTGGTGGGAACAGGAAAGCACATGGTATCGTTTGTTCTCTGGTTGTCTTCTCATGTCTCTCCCTGCCTTCTGGATGTAGAATCTTCATTCAACAAAGTCTAGGAGCATCACGTCGCTCGTTATTCATAAGCACACACACACACAAACACAGAGAGATACGGACACACTCATGCATAGAGAGCAGAGGGCAGCCATGATGGATGAGAAGAGACTCCACTGATAAGAGAAAGAGGCCTTTTTTGCCTCCATTATAGAGGAACACTCACTCACTCCCTCTCTCTCTCTCTCTCTCTCTCTCACACACACACACACACACACACACACACACACACACACGCACGCTTCCAAACGTTCTACAGGAAACAGAACTGTGGCAATTTTACCAGAAGTGTCTGATAGTAAAGTGCGCTGTCAGCTTTGTGCAGAAATCCATAATATCAGATATTTCCAGCTGCATTGTGTAATGAGGTAAATAAATGGAGGCACATATAGTAACAAATATTTATGAAGAAAACTTAGTGGTAAAAAAACGTCACAATGCTAGGGTGTTCTGAATGATAATCACCACCGAGTGAGACACAGAGTGGTCATTTCTCTAACAAATTTCCTAGATAAGAGCCGAGAACAACATCTCAGAAAAGGAACAGTAGTCCCACTCCTCACCTCAATAAAGGTCACTCATGTCCAAAATGGAATGAGGCGAGTTAAGTTAAAGTTGTTAAGTGTGGGCATTCAGGTTAACTTTAGGTCAGGGATTTGAACAAACTCAGAACCTTAATTTGAAACTCTAACACATAACTCGCCTCATACATATATATAAATCAGTGAACATAAACTGTTTTCCTTAGGCCAGCAGTTCTGATTAATTTCACTGCCTACCTACAGCTCCCCAGTGTATCTGACATTATCTGATATACTCCAGCATATATAATTTTGAGTGTGTGTGTGTATGCGCCCGTGTTTGCGTCTCTGTGTGCGCAGCTGTGCACGCATGTCTACGTGTGGGCGTGCCCAAGTCCTTTATTCCGTGCTCCCACACCCTTAAGGTCACAGTCAATTAAAGCAGACGGAAAACAGATCGAACGCGTTGAGAACGTTTGCAGCTACACCTTAAAACTTACACGCTCTCTCAAGCACATATACAACAGGGAACCATAAGCCATATAAGTGCACAAAGACTGGACATTACAGTAGAGGAAAATGAGAAACATAGCCAAAATGTATGGGGGCAGGGGGCCCCACATTGATGAATGCCCCCAGACGCTGGTCTGGTAATGAGGTCACAGAACTGTCAGACAGACCCCCAAACAAAGCCACTGTGATCTAGGGTCAGCTTGTCCCTCAGACACATACACTGTTGATAGAGGATATCAATCACACACACACACACACACAACAATTCTGATTCAATTTGCTTTAAAGGGATCACATAAAATCTCTGTCTGTATGTTTGTTCAGCATGAAATATTTCTCTCAACAGAACACTTAAGATTAAATTAAACTTTTCAGTCGCTCTCGCCTATGCTATGTCAAAGAACAGCAAATGAGGCTTTCAAGTATCAAAAAGGACACAAAATAAATAACCTTTTTTAAACAAGGTCAACCAATTAATTGTAAAAGAACTCAAAAGAATGATTCGGACATCACAGAAAACTTTGCACATTGT
The DNA here is from genome assembly GCA_036877625.1 of Ambastaia sidthimunki. Lineage (NCBI taxonomy): Eukaryota > Metazoa > Chordata > Actinopteri > Cypriniformes > Botiidae > Ambastaia > Ambastaia sidthimunki. The sequence goes on from JAZGTK010000274.1 coordinate 81,396, forward strand.
ATATACAGGAAACTTTTATGACACGTTTACAGTAATTTTGTGTTCTTTTTAAAGTGTGAAAGCTCCAGTCACCATTTATTGCAAGTCAATGGAAAACAGCTACCAGTAAATTCTTATTCTGTTAGAACATAAAAGTGAATAAACAATGACTAAATTAAATCAAATGAATTAATTAAAGGTTCGTTTTTGGGTGAACTAATCCTTTAACATAATCAGAGTTGAAACACGAACAAAAACAATTCTATACATTTAAATACAAATTATTCCGTTTGAACCTTTTTATCTCAAAACATCACAGAATCGTTTTACAAAGCGTCTCAGAAAAGCAGGCATTTACTTTACACGTAGCTGCCGAGACCTGACCATCACAGGACAAAGTACAGCAAAGGGTTAAAGCAAAGAAAGCTGAGAAAATAGAACTTTTCTTTGGCAATTAGTTCTGATGAGCAGGTTTGTTAGGCAGCAGCTATTGAAGGTCTATTTATAGAGATCGCTTCAGGAGAAAAACCTGAGATGCGGCCATGCACATCAGAGGAAGAGGGGGATGAAAGCGGGAAATAAAAGAGGAAAGGGGGATGGTGGAAAAAAGTGAGAAAGACATGGCCTTCTGGCTCAGAGGAATGCAGGGCAGCCTCTGTTCGGTGATGAAACGCTTTTGTAGCGAACGAGTGGACGTCCGCCTGCCCCCTTGTCCATTAGACACAGTTTGTTTGCATTTTTTCATGTTTGGTTCATCTTTACATGACCTCACTTGTGTTGAAAAGCCGTTTGCACTTGTGCAGAGTTCACACTCGAACACAAGGCCATTAATTAAACAAGCAACGCGATTATTTATTCATGAGATCAACGAGTATGAGTGCAAACCAACATCAGAGACAAACATGTGGAAATGAGCTACGTGAAGCTCGTCTTTGGTTAAAAAATAACTAACTAACTAACTAAAGTGTCTACCAGATATCCGTCTCAGGTTGTTTTTATTCAGGGTGCAAAATTGTCAGCATTCCTCTTAACAGCATATTCCATGGAAACTGACCCCCTCTGTTCGTCTGAACCTTGTGAAAACTTTAAATAGTGTTTTATGTTGCGCAATTATTTCTGCCTTGTAATTCTGTCAGAGGGTGGAGGGGGTCCCGGGCTCTGAAAATTACCTCAAATAAAACATGTGGTGGGTGTCGGCTGATGCAAGTGTTTCTCACAAACACAGAGGATGTATAACAGAGAAATAAACATAAACTTAGGACAAACGGTCAGGGTTGTCGAAACTTAAGCAAATTTGGTAGATTTAACCATATTGGGTAAAAAAAGTGGAGGCGGCATGTACAGTAAAACAATTACATAAAACCACACAGTAACATAAACACAGAACACACACTTAAAGGAACAGTTCACCAAAAAATAAAAATTGTGTCATTATTTACTCCCCTTAAATTGATTCGAACTCATGTGACTTACTTTCTTTTGTGAAACACAAAAGAAATTCTGAATAATAGTTAAAAAACATTATAACAAATTTAAGTACAAGTCTATGTACAAGTTAAGTACAAGTCCACAAGTCTATTTAAGTACAAGTCTTTACCACGCAATTAAAATGAATGGGGACTGGAACCTTTAAGCTTCACAAAGAAAACAAAAGCACCATAAAAGTATCATGCAAGTATTATGAAGGCAGCCCATAACTTCTGAAACCATATAATACAATTTAAGTTTAATTAAAAATCTATAATACTACTTATCTATAATACTAAATGACTTAATATGACAAAATGTATTACAAGACTGATGTGGGACACTTTATGATATTTTATGATGATTAAATAATTTCATATCTGGGCAGCCCCAGTCCTTATTCACTATGGTTTGATGGAAATAAGCTGCCAGGACATACTTCAAAAATTCATCCTCTGTGTTTCACGGAGGGAAGTCAGTCCTGTGCGATTAGAACAACTTGAGGGCAAGTAAAAATAAAATGTGAGTGAAATATTCCTTTAACATACAAAAACATATTCATGCCATTTTGGATTATTCAGCAAAAAAAAAACCCACACACAAAAAGGAAAAACCAAGGTCCGTCCTACGCCAAGACTATAAATATATACACACACAACAATTTGTTACAGCTGAGAAGACATCTGTTTCTCAGTATCTGAACTCTGAGCATGAACTACACTTGCTGTTTAATATAAAACATCAATTTGGTGGATAGGTTTTCAAGCCTTACTGATTCAAGATCAGTACTGAGATTGAGGGACAGAAGTGTAGAGACTTGCCAGCCCAGCTCCCTCAGGAGAATCACACAGCCCACAAATCAGTTTAATGTTTCACTGACAGCCATGGCTGTTCACAGGAGGACCACAACTGTGCAACCCACCACCACCACCCCCCCCACACCCCCTCACCCCTCCCTCCTGCTGCTGAATAAAGTGAAACTGAAGTGTTTTCTCCACAGATATTTAGACTGGAAGAAAGAAAGACAGACAGACAATGTATTATTAGTGAGGAGAAACTGTGTCTGTGAGGAAAGCATTGACTGTGTCTGGAGGGGAGATACTGTGTCTGTACGGATAGAAGACACCAACTGGAAAGGAGGGACTGTGTCTATTTGGAGACAAGCTAACAGGGATCGTTTTCAGAACGCTGGCTAACGTTCTCTAAAAGTTCTCTCAAATTTATCAAAAACGTTCTTGCGGTTACATTAGCAAAACTCGTTTTTACGTAATACATCACATATCAAAAATGTGATGTATAAGTTGTTAGTAAAAGATTTAAAAACATAAAATTTAGAAATTGTTCACATTCTTATAAGCAAGCAATAATGTTAATAAAACAACTTTGAATGCTCTGGATGCTTTGAACATTCTTAAATTTAAAATAACATTTTTGTTGTCTAATGGAAACGTTAGGGAAATGTTCTTACAACCTAAAATTGTTAGTTGGGAGGACCTGTTTTAGCATGCTAAGGATAAATCTTTTTGAACACACACTGTGTTAGCCTGAGTTTGTTAAAGCTGCACTGTGTCTGTGTATCGAACAGACAGTGTTAGCTTATAAAGGTGAGGCTGTTTCCTGTCAGCTTGTAAAGAGATAGTTAGCTTTAAAAGGTGAGAGTATTTAAGGAAAACGCTTGCAAAGAACAGACTGTGTTAGCTTGCAGAGGACCGGCTGTGCCCGTTTGAAGAGGAGAGTCTGTGTGTGCTTGAAAAATTGAGACTGTGTCTGTATGTGTAGGTCAGAGCGCCCCGCTGTAGCAGAGAGAGCACACAGAGAGTAAACACATTAACGTCACGGTGCTGCTGTTCGCTCGACTGCATTCACAGACTCTGACTCATCAGGGCTGGAATGGGAAACAGAGGACACTGGCAAGGGGGAGGCCCAATACAGTCTCACACTCACAAGTGCCATGCACACATAATTACACACACACATGCATGCATACAGACACACACACACACACACACACTACATACATGCACACTCACGCACACACACACACTATATACATGCATACACACACATGCAGCTTCTAAACACACAACTGCTATTCACAACAAAACCATCATCTGAAAAGCATCTTAGAAAGCTAAAACAAGAATGGATGTCACACCGTCGCGCGTGACATTAAAGGTTTACTAGCTGGTTTCACGTCCCGTTACGAGTCTCACACTTTACACAGTCTTTCATTAGGAGCTGTAAACGTCAACAGCCATTACCTCATCGCCAGTCACATGGCCTGCATGACATCAGTCAACGCTTTCAGCTGAAAAATGGTTAACTTACACCTTTAAATGCTCCTTCTCTCTCTCTCTCCCTCTTGCACTATAAACAACGTTTCTGCAGGTGCAAGCATCCAGCGGTGGAAATTTTAGCCCGGTTTGCCCATCGACAGAAACAATATTATCATACACAATAATGGCTTTTCTGTGTTCGGCAAAGCGCAGATTCCATTACAGTTAAAAGCAAACAGTGAGTTTGTTGAGTCATGCCCGTTAAGCTCTATAAATACAGACCTGCTCTGTGCTAATGGTCTGTAGTCATGGCACTGCAGGTAGATAGGTGAAGATATGGCAACCGTGTCGATACATCCGTGTTCCCTTTTGGTATCATCAACAGGGGTGAAACTATGGAAACCACACCCGAAACAAGAGGTGACAGGAATGATTGTCACATTAGTCAGGGACCCAAATTGGCTGTGGCTTAAAATGGCGCTTAAAATATCCCATCAGACCTGCCAAAATCACTGTTTACTGTGTGCAATTTAATGGGCCTTGGAAGAAGAAAACGTCAGTTCTCTTATGTCACACCCAAAGTTTAAGGACTGTTGAAAGAACACTGTAGCTCAGCCCCAAAATCTAGCAAGCTGCCTGTGGAATCTGTATTTTAAGTCATTATAGGCACAAAGACTGTTTCAAAAGCTAGCCATTTTCATTGTTGCCTGCCAAAGTACCTTCCTTTGCCCGAAGGCAATCCCAGAATGCTTTGCTCCTATACAGAGTGTTATTTGTGTTAGAGCATTTTAATGATCACTTATGAAGTTTCCCCAATGGTTAAGATGCTACCTTAGTAGACAGCTGCCTATATAGGCAGCTCAATAGGCTTTTGGAACAGACCCTGTGTGTGTGCACTTCCTTAAGAATCTGTAACTCAAGTCAGAGAAAGACCTCAGAGGTACATTAATCAGTAAAAGTAGGTCTCTGTTAGGACATCTAACACTGGGGACCAGGTGATTGAGACTGGGGCCCTCCAAAGGACAGCCTTCCGGAGGTTAGCATAAGCCACAGTGTTGAAAAGCACAGGATAGGCTAGCCCAGTGTTGAAAAGAGGTAAATGGATCTAGGGTTAATGGTGTCTTCGCTTGTGTGCATGTGTGTGTGCTTTTATATATGATGATACGCACATATATTAGCATGTGTGCGCGCATCTAAGCATGTCTGACAGCACAGCCATTTGCTCGGGAGTGATGGAGGGCGTCCTGAAATCTGATCGCGCCACCAAGGCCGCCACTGCCCACCCAGTGAGATGAAGACGAGTGTGTGGGTTATCGGGTGTGTGCAGATGCTACACCACAAACAAACACACACACACACACACACACACTCACATTGACTGACACAATAATATGTTGTTTAGAAAACCTAAGGTTGCGTAAAATCCCCAAACAAAGGATTAAGTGTTCTTTGTTACTCAATAATAATGTAAGTATTCTTTGTATCTGCTAGTATCTGTTGTCAAACTATTCTTTGTTGATGATGCGACGACCAGCAGCTGCAATAGATGTTGCTGAATAGTTCTTTGTATATAAACACACAGAATTTCAGTATTTTCTCCTGTAAACGATGCCTAGTGATTCTTTTACAAATAAACAATGTAAATAAAACAAGCTACAATACTGCAAGAGTATTGATTAACCATATAGCAATAAACGACACATACAATAACGAACAACTGAAGTCACAACTGAAATCATGTTCAGAATAAAAAACAACCTCATTAACTGTTGAAGAAAAGCTCATAATCACATACCGTGACCATAGGCGCTGTGTGCGTCAACAAATTACGACTTTCTGCATTTGATGGCCTAATTAACATAATCAGATGGACAAGGAAATTTAGATTCCTGATATATCCGGGCTCTGATCCTAGATTTTTCCAGTCTCAGGGACACCACAGCTTTTGCGGTTGATTTCTGACCACAGGCCTGTAGATTGCACTGGTTTGAATGGATCACTGGGGGTTGCTCAGCTAACGTGATCAATCTGTTGTCGGCTAGGCCGCCTTAAGAAGACAGATTACTCCTCTTCAGGCAGCTCAGGGACAGACGAGCGCCACAACTCCAGAGAGAGGGTTCCAATTCCGGCTCCAATTCCCAGTCCATGTCCCATTCCTGTCGGCTCTAATGGCCCAATGCAATATTTCACCACAAAGGGATTCTAAACAAGGTGGAAAAAATATATTCAGCTCTAGCCGTGCATCTCTTCCAACAGACCTCAACGAGACCCTCCACGGGCCTGGTGTCAGGTTGGGGAACTCACACGAGCTCACCGATGCATTCTGATGAGAAAATAAATGAATCCTTGTGATGTCACAGAAACTGAATCATTGCTTATTATTTTATTTCCAGAATAAAGTCACCACTGTGCTGACTGAATATAAAGAATCAAAGACCTCAAAATTTGTTACTCCAGCTTATCGTCTTTCAAATCCTTTTTTTGATGGTACACAAAACAAGATATTTACAGCAAAAGACATGGAAAATGAGTACATGAGTTGTAAGGATTATTTATGGTGCTTTTTTTATCGTTTTGGTAACTTGACAGGCCTTGGTCCCCATCCACTTCCATAATATGCAAAGCAGCATCGTGAACATTTTGTGAAACTATAATATATCTAAATTATATATCTAAATCATAACTTTTAAGTGAAATATACACATTTTAAAAAAATTCTAATTTTTGCAAAAACTGATCACATAACCAACTGTGAGGAGAAATTTCAAGACTGGACTTGCTTTGTGGAATATGGGACAGTGTGATTCATAAACAAAGACAGAGTAGTCAGAATTTCCAAAAGCATAACACTCAGCAAAGTCCAGTGGTGATTATTAGACAGGAAGTTATGAGGATCAACCAATCAAGTCAGCCGAGAAAGACAGGAAGTGGCACACAGTCAAGCCCCATCAGTTCCACTCCAGTAACATTCCAACTTTAGCTGTGCAGATGGATTGAATCCTACAGGCACAAATACAGCAAACCAGTACAATGAACCAGTACATCGAACCAATGCTCTCAACCTCACAAAAACCAAATAAAAGAATGAGAAATCACATAAAAACAAGATATCCAAAGTTCTTATTTTTTTGGTACTTCGAAATGTAACTTTTATTTATGCATGTAAATTCTACTTTCATTTAAGTGCTTCATTGCATTGAATCAGTTCTACGAAGCTGTCAGGAGGAGATAAATAAGCATTAATGCAAAAACTCCACCATAAACCTGACGGCTACACAGAAACTGTCTCTTCCACACAAGCCTTTAGGAGGTCAGACCCTCTTTAAGGATACCATGTATAAGCTAATCACCTTTGACAGGACACAGAAGAACTTTGAAGATATTTCTACCATCCAAATTTATTCTGATAGGTATTGCGGAAACGGAAAATGCAGAATCTCATCAAAACACATTTAACGCTTGCCCTGAATGGCCCAGTAAAGTTAAACTTCTGGCACAATATGGAGAAACAGAACATTTAGCATTTCTGTATACTGCATTTTGCATTATTTCCACCAAATCTATACGCTACATTTTGTGGTACTTATGACTAGCGACATATAACCAATAAATCAATAAATCAGGTCAATCAAACTGGCTAATATTTGTCCATTTTTAGATAATAACGTCTGTTTTGCAGATTAACAGATGTATTACAGTCTCCATTTAATATCACTGCTGTCTAAGAGAAGTTATTGAGATAGTAAAAGATTATTTTTACTCATTTGTGATTTTTCACTCCTTCAGGCTATGAAAACATTTAATCTGCCACATCTGAATACATTAAATGACCTGGGTTTAAAAACGGGATAAGTCGACCCCAGACCTCACTGCTTTCTGCCTCCCTGCCCCCACTACAGTGTAAACATCAAAGGCATTTTTCAGTGTGCTAATCACACAATGCCCTCTCTTTCTTTCTCTCTACACAGAGACGCACAAACACACACACACAAACACACTGTAACAAATTCAGTCTTTGGTAAATACCCTAATGTCGTGTTAGGAACGGGACGGCTATAATTAACAGTATAAGACGCCAGTCTGCCAGCGTGGGCGTCGTGCCAGTGGATCAGCCCTAATTACTGTATTCATTTTGTCAGGACCATTCACTTCACAGCTCTCTTTGACCAGCCCTGGCAGCCAATGAAATCTCTGGACACTCACATCACAACGTCCAGGGGCCAACCAGCCGTCCCCTTTAAGGCAACATCAAAGCCAGTGAAGGAGCAAAAATCAAAATGGCCGACGCACACACAGGAATCCTAACTGCAAAAAACTCTTGGGAGGGCAAGTTTCTGCAACGAAACATCTTTCACAGTGGCCTTTGAAATAAGTGAAAGAAAATTATACATGCAAATATAAACAATGTAACCAAAAAGATTAAATATTACAGAACATTCAAGATCTTCAAACCGGTAGTTTATGCATCTGCCGAAACACGCAACAAATATGCCAAAAATGTGATTTTTATCATTTTTGTTTAATGCATAAACTCAAAGTATGTGAGCGCTAAAGGGAGGGAACGCACATGACCTTATGAAAATATTTCCATCATGCAAGCAGGCCTGAATATAATTTTGCAGACACACTGGTCTCTTTCAGTCTCCATCACATCCTATTTAAAACTCAATCTAAACCAGCGAGCGAAACCTAAACGAAAACAGGGCCAAACGCGTCGGTTGTTTGGGTTAAATATTTATGCGTTTTGAAAAAAGACAAAATGAAGTGATCTGTGTCAAATTTAACGGCCGCTTAGGATTATTTATTTCACAGGTGCAGGCTGAAGAAAAACACAGACGTTACGTAATCCGTTGGAAAATAGCGGGTCATCCTACCAAATCCCTATCTGTCACATTGACATCACATAGCGGACAATAAACTTTTCAACCTGCATCCTGGAGCGCAGCACAACCATGAAGCAGCTACATAAATAACCAGTCAATAACAATTACACAACAGCAGTGTGACATTCAAGAACTGAGAATGAAACGGATATAGAGAAAGACACACAAACTAAACCCACAATTTATCTTTCTAAATATACACAGCCAAGCACTAAAAACTTGAACCACGACAGGTGGGAGTTGATGTGAGTAAATTAAGCACAAACATCAAGACTGTTGTTAATTAGGCTAAAAAATGTTCCAATTAAGGCTTAAAACGTGAGTGGGGGGTTAAAAGTATATGCACTTATTAAACATATAACTAAAATACATTTAAACATAACCATATAAATCAGAAGTTTCGATGGCCTGAGGTGGTGACCATAGCAACAGCACGTTGCCAAACTCCTTTAATTAACACTGTCAATATACATTAATGTATTATTATTGTGTTCATATCATAAGCAAATAAAAATAAACAGCTAAACATCTTTAACGTATCTTTATTTAGGGGTCCCTAAATACAATTTCGGTTGCACAACACTTACCTTAACTATTGGGTAGTTTTCATACCCTTAAACATTGGGTGATTTTTACACTAGTCAAAAGAAATGGTACAGTAAGGTAAACTATGGCACAAGTTTACATCCACTGGGTCAGCTACTAATATAATTTTCCCCTGTCACAGACAGAATTTCCCTTGATGTCCTGCACCTTGTGTGTTGGGCAGGGAGCCACTCCGACCTTTTTTTGCTTTTGCAGGGTTCACAGAATCTCTGAGCGCACAGCCTCCCAACCAAAACCCCCGGCACGATTAATTTAGTAACGGGTTATTAAGCTCAGACATAAATTGCAGCACTGGACACTTTAAATGGAAAAGGGGGACTGATTTATTGAGGCTCCGGAGACAAAACAGGTTTTTTATTTTCCATTTATTCATCGGCTCTCTGCGAGAGCGGTAACTCGCAAGGAATTTGCAAAACGAGAGGCAGGAAAGAGGGAGGAGGGCGACGGCAACCTTGATCAAAGATAAGGCAGGCCGGAGCGCCGCGGTGCCCTTGAGTGTTCGACGTGAAAGACGGTTGGCAGAGACTTCTCAAAACTAAACACAGCCAGGAATTATACGGATTTGGAATCTGGAGGATTTGAGGCACCTGTTTGACATTTTCGAAAAAACACTTTTATGCTGATAAGGATAATATTAATCAAAGAGCAAAAGAGAATCCTGAGGTTATTTAGAACTCCAGGCGACAGCTGTCTGATGTCTTCTTCTCTTCTTCCTGCACCTTCGTCAGGAGAGAATGATGTAAGCGTTACGTCCTGCTCTGATCTCCCTCCATAAATTTTTGGCTTTGATTTAACACCAGCTTCTGGTGCCTCAACATCAACACAAACTGAACACCACAAATAACCTCAGGTGACTAATAGAATAAAATACAATTTAATGTCAATTATTAGAAAAAAAGGATCTGGATTTAGTTTACACACAAATTACAGAACAAATGTGACATTTATAAATGCTAGAAAAACAAATTTCCTCTATTTAACACTTAACATTTAATCAACGCATTAACTGTTCAACTGGGTCAAGTAGCAAATTTGCACAATGACAGTATCATCCCGTGGTAACTGATTAAATACTGCACATTTTTTAAAATTAATGCTGCAAATATTTTAAAAAACAAATGCTTATGCTGCTTACGCCTTCCAGGATCACAACAAAATCTATGAATATGCACACAGAGAAGATAATATTCTCCTACTGTCAGTGCGTGTTTGCTTCAGAACTTTATCGGATGAGAAAAGGTTTTCAGTAAATAGAGATTCACTGATCCTTACTGCCTTGCTAACATGGATCGTCGATTTTTTCCCCTGGAACGTGACCTCACAGCCAACTCCGCTGTCTGGACACAACCGTCCACTTCTAGCCATGCAGACCGAGTATTCCCTAAATGGATAAACCATAATATCCTCTGATTTCTCCACCACTGACCTCTTCCGAGCTTCAGCCGAGTGCAAAATCCCAAAAATAATCTAACAGCTCGCTTATGTACTAAAACTCTAGTGGCACTATCGCAATGGGAATGCAACCTTGCAATGCGCAGCAATATAATGCAAGCAATGAAAGACCTGAAAACAAGAACATGAAATAAAATCCAATGTCAAATGTGGCGTGTCAATACAGCGCAATGCTCAACTGTCTTCAATTTCAGGTTCAATTTCTCTATAGAACATTTAAACCTTTCAAAAAAAGACCAAACATGAGCTCTGAGATTGTTAAGCGATGACTCAAGTCACAAGTCAGTGTGTTTTTACTTTTTTTTTAATTAAACAAAACAGCATACTTACTTACTAATTCCCACTTAAGAACTACACTACCCATAATTCTGCAGCAAGACCCTCCTTGGATTCACCAATCAGGAAGGTCTCTGACACCATGGAAATGAAAACAATGCCAATTAAGTACAGCAGAGCTTTGCAAATAGCCAATAAATCAGTCTGTCTACAACTTACATGTTGTTTTATTATTTTGCAATAAACTTCAAATATATCGTACTTTTATACTAGAATCAATTATTATGGGTCAATAGTTTTATATTGTATCATCAACATTTATTGATGATGTCATCTGTAATGCTTCATGGGATATGTGAATGTTAAATACTCAGTATTGAATTTTTTTTAAATGGTCAAATAATAATTTTGGTTCAGGGATGGTTGATTCAGTTTACGGCTTTTAAACTCTTTATTGAAGAATTTCTGTGTGAAATAAAGAATGAGGAAAACAGTGTGATGTCACTGCTGCATTCAACATCAGCCATAACTCATTTTGGTCAGACATATGACAATTAGATCTTCCACTTCCTCTTAAATTCCTCATCAGATGATCTCATTGTGAGATCATCTCTTGCTCCATCTCTCGTCTCTCTCACCTCTGGAGTATTCTTCTTAAACTCGCGGCTTTGGTCGATGAGTTTTTTCCTGGATTGCTCGCTTTCATCCTGTCTGTTGGCCAGGGATGTGGCGGTGGCATCCAGTTCTTTCTGAGGGCAGATAAGCGAACAATCACATGACATTCCAGAATAACAATTTAGACAAATGACATTACAGCAGTTAAGATGTAATAATAGCAATAATGGATCTAAGAAATTGGATTTCAGCGACTGTAATTTAAACAGAATTACAGTCAACACAAAGAGAAAACAAAACTGAAAGTAAGGCTCTGTTTTTAAAGTTATTAAATTATGTTTAATGGCAGCCCACCATTCTACTATGACATTGGGGATGCTCATTTGTCATTCACAAGCATGGCTGTTGACCTCAAAAAGTTGCATTGGAAAGTTTTAAAACAATACAATCAAAGTTTAACAGCGAATATCACATCTATACTGCAGAAAACGTGTTTTATAAAGTGTGAGAATACAGATCTGCATGCACCTGCAGGCGAATTGCAGCTATAAACCACCCTCTCCCACGGACCAATCAAATTCCCTCGATAATTGCATCAAACAATCTGTGATTGGCCCAGGCACCAATCAATCATCTGCACAGCTTGGTAGACCCGGCCCCGGTGGGCCTCATGAAAAGTCAGCAGTCTGCGGACCCGCAGTCCAACTCTTCTCCTCTCAACAGCAGGGAGCTGAGCTAAAGAATATCGTCTGACATCTGGGAACCAGATGCTGGGAACAAATCAACTTAATTAGGCTGGAACTCGGTGCGCCAGACTCCCCAAATCTCCAGCACAACAACTGAGGGGCTGAGTCACCACAGTCTCGCCCCAGTTTTACTCTCCTTTGTTATTATCACCTCCTTCCTCCACGTACTAAGACACACGGCTTCGCAAAAGTCACGATGTTCGTCTGACCAGGCGAGGGACAAATTTGGTTTTAAAATATCATCTCTGGGGACGGGTGTGGAGCGCTGGTTTTTGGGTCAATGGAACATGTTTTAGATAAAGACGTCATGCTATGTGCGGCTAAGGTTCCGGGCTCTCAACAGCCATGACAGGACGTCTGCATTCACGTATCATTAATACAGGCGGTACAACCGTGACGAAAATAAACCCTGACATAATGCGTTTACACTAATGCACTGGCGGAACGTACATGTACGTATACATGCATCATATCCAACAGCTCTAAACGGTAGCCTACGTCATTCTCATAATCATGAAACATACAGCCCATATTAAAATTCCATAAAGCGATTTTGTTTGGGAACGTGCAGCTAAAATCACATCAAATATGTATCACAATATAGCAAACAGCACATTGGTCCCACATGTCGCTCATATCAATACTGGTAATACCCCCTGGGGTATTCTATCCAGCCCCCCGGTGTAGTGCAAGGAAGCCCTGTAGCCCTCCAATGAGGGTCGTTTATATAAAGAACCAAATTGTTCCCTATAATAGCTTTATAATTTTCCTAATGGAGGAATTCTGCTGGCTCAGGCGGCGGTGCTTGTCTTAGTTAATTTGTTCGGTAGTAAACGCTGATGGAACAGATTACAGGGCTCCCCGGAGAGCCAGGCCCTGCCAGATACTATCAGCTGCATATGCAGCAGGGAAACATCAGCGAGGCCTCGTTCTCTCTCTCTCTCTCTCTCTCCCTCCCCCGCTCTCTTTCACTCAATCTAGCGGTTCTGTTTTTTACTTCCCTCTTACTTGTTCTCATAACCTGTCTCTCTCACAGGCCATTACATTTCCTCCTCTCTATGTCACTCGCTCGTTCTCTCCGTATGACGGTCGGCGTGGCTGAGCACTCAGGAAGGTCAACGGCTCGAAGGCAGTCAGGAACAGATAAAAACAAAGAGTGAGTCTAGCACAGGTGAGAGAGGGCGCAGACACACAGCTGTCGGGGGAGCTGTACTGTAACTACTGATACTGATGTTCAGAAGGTCTCGAATTCATTTACGATTCGGTTTGAGTGTAAAGTCGCTTACAGTCAACATGGAAACCAAATGAACCCATTTACTTTCCTAACGCATGTTCCTGGTCTTATTGTGAATTATTCACTGGTGCACATTTTTATAAAGGAATAAAACATCTTAAAAGTCTTAATTAAGCTTAAGTGAAGCCCGTTTAGTTTTTAAACCCCACCCCTAACCACTTGGCTCCATTCTGGTATGGACCACCCACTTTTTATGATCCAATCAATTTTTAATAGATTAAAATCAAGCCTGGGTCATTTTCAAACCCCATTTCCCCCACTTTCTGTCACCTCTATACTGTACTTTAAAGACAGTGTCAAAAATCACCAATTATAATAAGTTTAAAATCCATAACCATAACTTTCAGTGCACTAACTTAGCCAAACATATTTCAGTTTTCCTGGGGTCCTTTAATCACTTGGTCTAAATAAAGGTGACCTGTTTTCTGAAGGGTATGACTTAATACTAAAGTCAAAAAAACAATAAATACAAGTGCATGTGTTTTGAAAGGCACAGACGGCTACCATTATCACAGACAGAGCTAAACTATTTTTACGCCAGCGTAGCCGTTAAGCCCTTTATCAGTGTCTTTGCTATTGCGGCTACCATTTATAACAAACCTGCTTTGTGTGAGCAAATAATCTCAGGGCTGACCCACCGCTTTAAGCTGTGACTCTGTGTACTGTGCAGCTGGGTCTGTTAAACACCTACGCCAAAATTTGGCAGAAGAGGTGCAAACTTCACCTTGTCCCAAAAACATATCCCTTAACATTGTGTTTGAGTTACCGACCTCTACAGCCTGAATAACGCATTTAAACTGATGCTCTGGAGGGCGAGGGCATGCTACCATCCGTGCGTGACTTTATCCACAAAGTTAAGAGCCATATAAACATGTTTTCACATAAATGGGTCAATGTGCCCTCACACCCTAAGGCTCAGCTGCATGGGTGACCACTTAATGGCTCCTCTGGGTAAAACACTGAGTAAAAAGAAACTTAAACATGACTTCAGTAACTAAGTAAAAGTAAAATTCAGTAAGTAAAATTAGCAGCACTGCTAAGGTAACTACATACTGTCAGCTTTTTGAAAAATGTCTTTGTGTTTCACATGAAAAATGTTGTAAAGACAAGAGGGTAAATAAAGGTCAGCAGAAACTAAGAACAGCAGTTTAACTATCTTAAATTTTTAAATTTAAACCTTAAATTCTAATGTGATGTTTTTGTGCCAGATAAACGGTCTAATTGTAGAATTGTTGCACATTTACATACTGACAGCTTCCATGTGTCAACTTCAACTATGTTCTTAGTAACTTGTGGTGTATTCTGTGAAGTGGATTGTTTTCTATAAAGTGTCTTTGCAACAATGCTTGTGAAAAGTGCTTCAGAAAAATCTTGAACTGCACAATCTTAAAAGCAGGTGAACTATTTTAAATTATAGGAAGCTTGCAGCCTGGCGAGCTACAGTTTCAAACTGTCTTCTGCAACACTGCATGACTTAAACCAGAATGACATAAACACTCACAAAACCACAATCATTACGACACGGTCTCATCTTCTGAGTTCCTTCCTTGTTCTGCATCTCGAATTACATACACCGTCTGAAAAAGTCCAACAATGACCTAATGGCGTTGCACAAACAATGCATCTGTGTTACTGCTCTATGATACACTGCATGGTTCTGTCTCCGTTAGCTTGGATTAATTGCGAATCAAGGATTTGGCGTGCTGTCAAGATCCACTATCATGCAGCAACAAGCATGTACAAACAATGCAGTGTGAGTAATATCTTCACAGGAGGTTGTGATATCATAGAAATTTCACACTGTGGCATGCGGCACCCAATCAAGACCACCCTGTTCTTCTTGCTTACCAGCTAACAAGGAACGTTCTCTGAATGTTGGCTAATGTTTTCTCAAAGTTATCAAAAACGTTCCTGCAGTAATGTTATTATATTGATTATATATCATGCAGATCAAAAACGTTATTCTTAAGTAGTTAGTGGAACGTGACAGGATTTGAAAATGCTTGAATGGCATTCTTTTAACCAAGCAATAACGTTAATATAACATCAAAAAAACTGAA
>JAZGTK010000275.1:0-96705 GCA_036877625.1 Ambastaia sidthimunki
GCTTTGTTGTTTGAATCAATAAAGTCTTATTTTGATAACTGGAACTCTGTTTTTTGAACTTTATTAATAAATTTGATAACACCACTGATTGCTCCACGACATTAGCAGAGAGGAACTTCACATCAGTTGAGACTGTCTACTGATTGCTTCCTGTAAGCTAAGTGCTGTGCAGTCACTTCTTCTGGTTACTGCAGTCCACATCACACATGGGACAGACATCTCAATGTCACTGAGAAATCATCACAGACCATGTGACGTCACACCCATAGATTCATTGTGTTATCAAACTTCATCCATCACTCGTAATAATTGATGGTCAGTAGTTTTAAATTAATCAATTAAACATATTTAACTTTAATATAAACATCAATAAACTTAATATAATAAACACTCATTTAAACTGTCCTTAACTTCTACTGGTACCTCATTGTCCAGCTAACAGGGAATATTCTCAGAACATTGGCTAATGTTCTCTAAAAGTTCAAAAATGTTCTTGCAGTAACTGTAGTAATACATTATTTTAAATATATTATTCAAAAATATTATTTCTAAGCTGTTAGTGGAATGTTTTAAAAATTAAGAATTAAAAATTTGAATAATGTTATTCAAACTGGACATTTTGAATAAAAAATCTTAAAACATCTCATTAATCACATTCTAGTTTAATCAAATATGATATTAATGTTGAAATAGAGAAAGCAAGCAGTAGTCTGATTGAATAGAATCATAAATGTTTAGTCAGACACAAACATTTGACATATTATCCAAATAGCACACTTATGGTTGAGCACTATGCAAAAACAATGCATTACAATAGAAGATTATTTGTGACTCTCTTTACTCTCCTCTCTTTTTGTTGTGTGCAGTGGGCATTCTTCAAAGCACTTCCCCACTTAAAAACCCTGCTGATGGTTTGTTCCTACTTTCTCTATCTCTCTCTCCTCTCGTTCTCTTTCCGTCTCAGTGTTAATTAAAGCAGAAGCACAAGTGTGACTCCACTTCAGACTGGGAGTGCAGCGGGCTAATTAACCTCGTCTGTCCCTCCGCACAGCTTAGCCCCACAACCACCATTATGGCTTTAATATGCCAAATTAGAAACTGATTTTTGACTGCATCTGCCCAGTAGAGAAATATTGATCCCCACCCTCTCTTTCTCCCACTCTTTCTTCTTGTTCCTCCTTCTGCCCAGTAGCCATTTGGTCTTGTGGTTCAGTTTTATTGCCTAAATTAGTTATCCGATTGGTCCCTTTGATTAATGGTGGGGTCCTTCGCTTCATTACACATGACAACACAGAATAATCAGAACACATAAGCACAAACTCTTACACTCTCTCACAAACTACTTCTGTTTTATCAGCTTCACCCTGAAGTGCATTTATAGAATTTATTTAGCATATAGTTGGCCATCATTTATTTGTACGACACATTTCTCGATCCTGAGCCGTCGTAGAGTGTCATATATAGATAGGAAAACAAGGTAAACTAGATGTGCAAATCAATAAGTGGGACCTCAGGGAATTTTAGTTTTATAATGAGGATGCAAGATTTGACCCTGTCTGCATACCAACCTGTCAATGTAGGCCAGCAAAAAAGTGATACCTCATTTATAGCCAGAGAATAACTTCAACATACTCACTCATTTGCTGCCCTTTTCATTTCACTCTCTCTATCTCTCTCTCTCTCTCCTCAAAGCATTTGACTATCACTCAGTATGGCTTTCTTTTTGTTTATTCATCTATGATATGTCTCTTTGTATGGATCTGGCCTCTTTGTCCTTATGGGAAAAGCTGCTTAACTTTGTAGTTGGAATGAATGATTAATTTATGTATTAATGGTGATTGTGTGTGTTGATGAAATGTTCAATGTGATCCAAAACAATAACAGCAAAAAGAATAAAGTGGGCATCTATGTTAACTGACTGTTACAGTCAATGAAGCAGAATTTCATTTAACCTGCTCTTATTGATTATTGGGATGTCATTTATTACAGCACGACCAAAGAATGAATACTGTACAATAAAGAATGTTTTTTTCTTTTAAATTTAATCTTAAAAACATAACATTTTATACTTACACTTGATCCATTATATAAATTAAAAAAAAAGTAACAGCTTTCAGCAATTTAATTTCTTTCAAATACTTTCAAGCATTGTAATATTCTCAATGGCATATCATGTGTAATCTAACATTTGAACACTAATTTGCAGGTGCAGGTAAACAATTCACTACCAGAGAGGAAACAGTAGAGCAGAGTGTTAACTAACAGTTTTTTGGTGATGCAACCGAGCCTCAGGAAGCATTAAGTTATTATTTTCAATAATGTTTACAAGTGTATCCAAGCCTTTGGGAAGGAATGAAAAATGGCGGCCTTGGCCGCATGGAGCAGAGCTGCCGTTCGCCTGTGACACTCTGCTCATCATTAGTTTTGCTTTTTCAAGCCTCTGGTGTCCATCTGTCTGTGCATGTGTGTGTTTTGCATGGTGAAATCTGTGTAGACTTATTACCTGCAATAGTTTCAGGTGTATAACATTGCTGTGGAGGTATTATTGTTCTTTGTGTTTTATTATATTCATTTCACTGTATTATTTATTGAGAAACAACATATAGGATCATTTCAAGTGCATTTTCTTTTATATGGTTTATATGGTATTTTTAAGTGTTATATACTAGAAACAAAATATTGAAACATTAGAAATTAAACACAATAAACAAAATTGCTGTGTGCTTTTCTTACTAACCTGGGGTGATTTTTCGCTGCTATTTTAGATACCCAAATCCAATAAGACACCATCCTACTTATAGCCCCAGTGAAACTCCTTTTGGTCTAGACCAGAGTTATAAACTTAAATAAGATAGGCTTCCCCAAAGAGGCTCTGCACTGCATTCAATTAAGAGTTATTAAGGTAACTTTCTTCAAATTTTCCTTTTTTTTTAATGTCATGCCAGCTTCTGTGGCTGTTTTCATTTTCATATTTTCTTATTTTTTGTTTTATTTGAAGACTGTGGATTCTGTGAAGTAACACTGGTGGTCAAGTTATAATAGCCCACTGTAACAGTCCTGTACTGATGGTATTCATGGCAAGCAAACAGGCATGTTATTTTTACATCAGTCATAGACATCTGAACCCTAATGCTCTAATAATTTTGTAAATGTTATGTTTTGATTCCATAACACATCATAATTTGTTGCATACATATGAATGGTGATCTTTTCACCTTTATACATGTACATTTGTATGCGTGTTCACGCCCCCCTTTCACACTCTTTGTGCCCCCTGAACTACTGGTCTAGATATTAAGTTACAAAAAAAAATTGTTAACATTACAAATTGAGAAGCATAGACATTTCAAGAGATAAAGCGGTTGTGGGAAATCTGAGAGTGGGGATCATAAAAACATACAAGAATCTCAGGAAATAAAAAAAGACACAGACAAGAAAGAGTTTGGTGTAAATATTAAGGCCCTGAAGGGCAGGATGCTGGAGACACGGTGTCTGCACCTAAAAGACGAGTTAATAAAGTAGAAAATGCTTAACCGATGTGAGCTCTCCCTGAGAGTCCAGGTGTGGCTGCTGTGGCATGTCCATGTTCTCTTTTCTCTTCAATGGCTCTGAACATTAAATGTTATTTATAAAGCTATTAACTTTATAAATCTCTTCAGGAAACATACATACACCATAAAGTCAAGGAGTATGTCAGAGAAAAAAAAGAAAATAAGACTAAAGATGTACAAGAAAAAGAAAAAAAAAACTAAAGAAGCTTTTTTTATAAGATTTATGAGAGTCTGAAATGGGGAACGGACCACCATGGAAGAGGCTTACTGCATGTTTGCGTACCTGGTGGAAAAATCCGGAAAACGGCTGTGTGCCAAGAGTCTGGTCCCTTACTCTTGCTCAGCTTTGATGTTGACAAGTGGCTGCATTTAGAGTACAGTCTCTTGATTCACAAAAGATTTACATGCTCTTTGCAATATATAAATGGACCATCCACTGGAAACAGAAATCATTGGACCGTCTAAAGTTATTACAGGGCATGTGTGTGTTTGTTTGTTCCTTGAAGCCTTGGGCAACCATTGCAACAGGAAAGAATGGAGGCCAACAAAGCAAGACGGAGAGCAATAGCAGCCTATCCTGATTATCTATTCAATCATTTGTAACTTATTTCCTGAGAACACTGGAAATGTCACCCTACAGGTTTAAATCATCTACTGCTTTAATCAACGCCAGCATTGCAATGTTTCTCTGTTCTACTTTGTCTTCTTACAGTATGACTTTTATCTCTCTTATTTTCTTTCTCTTTATTTCTTCTGTCTCACTTGTTCTTCTTTAAGTTTGATTGGAGAGACAGCTGATTCCATGGTGAGGCATGCCAGATGTTGCTACAAGCGAATTTCTTAGATTTATAGCCAAACTCTAACAGGCATAATTAAAGCAAACCGCTTAACTGAAAAAGGAGAGGCCAGAGTGTCCCTCTAGGTTTTTCAGTCCAGTTGAGTAAATTACACCCCCAATGCAAGCCAAGCCATGAATTACAATGCCGTTTTTACTTCACTCATGATATCATCATGACATATCATCAACTCTTCAACAATTTTATTTCTCCATCTTTTATGATTAAGTATTCAAGTCATACAAAACCAGAGAATGTGCCAGTCTGTAAACTCATGATTTACACACAGGACAGTAAAACAAGCAAAATTAAAACATGGTTATACAAGACAGTATTCTGTTTTCTATGTTTCATTGCAACCAGGGATGTTTACACTTATGAATTTGGAACACACTTTTGTTCAAACTATGCATTTAAGGTATACATGTTTTTATTACTCAATATGTGTGTGCTCATGGTGTTAGTTGATCTACCAATTACACTGAAGAAACCCATTTTAAAAGGGAGTCACTGACAAAAACCAGAGCATAAAATATAAATGTAAAATAGCTTGAATGTTTTTATTACAGCCGTGGCCAGTGGCATAATGCACCATTTTTTGAGAAGGCACCAGTGGCAAATCTTATGTATTGCCCTAGGCAAGGCAAAACATGATCAAAGAAATAAAGCAACGTAATTATCTATGCTAACAACTTTTTTCTTTGTAAAATGAAACTGTTGTATACCATTTTATTATTCTCAGGCTGCAGATGAAGTTGTATAGTACACTATTGTATAGTGTTATTCATGTAGCTAGACAGGACACTGTTTTACTTCATATCCTAATTGTTAAGTGTTCTGTATATGGTTTTAATTAAAGTCTACATGTCAGTACAACACAGACAACACATTTCCACTGTTAAAAATCAAAATGGTGAACACTGTTTAAAAATTTAATTTCAAAATGGTGAACACTTAAATTATCATATCATAAATTATCATATGGCTTCAGAGGACTTGGAATATAGCACAACTTTATGATACTTTTGCATCCGTTTTAAATATTAAAACCTCCCCTGCTAAGTTAAAAATGTACATTTTCTTTATGTCTTCCATGGAGGAAAAGAAAGTCGAATGGGTTTGTAAATGGCAGATTTTTTTTATTAGGGATAAGAAACAATTATTTATTATTGGATAAGGAAAAGTATTAACATTAATACCAGTTACACACTACACACAATTTATGCATTTCACTTTGATTCTGTCTGTTTGTATGTTTACATTTTAAAGTTTGAGTGGTATCCTTGTAGGCCTACATTAAGTGTCGCCCTCTCTCTCTCCTTCCAAAATCCCTGACCCATCCTTTCCATCCTCTGCCCTCCTCAATCTTTCTTTCTGTTCTGTTGTAGAATGTTATTGTGAGTGTGTAGTGTGGACGTGCAGATGCTAGCGGTGAGTGAGCCGCTAACACGCTAACACCTGTCTGCTGGCCCTCCTGCCAGAACACTCTGACAGCTCTGTCTGCTTTGAGTAATGATGTGATTGATGGACAAAATAAGAGGGAGCACACGCACACACAGTCCAAAATACACTCTCGTGTGTGGCGGTGCTGGCGTGGCCTGTACCCGATGCGGGATATGGTGTCAGTGAGCCCTCATCATGTGGCAGCTGAAGGTGTGTTCTTCTGCACGGCTCATTAGTCCGTAATGGTAGAGTATCTCCCTCTCCACATACACACACACGCTCCACAGAAATTATGAGGGAAGGAGGGGTTGGAAGAAGAGACAGAGGGGGTGGTGGGGCTGATTCATGATAGTAGATGGAAGGCCACTTTATGGACTCAAAGCTCGTCAGTAGTTGCCTTTTGCTGGTCATGCTCCAGTGGCCTCCTCATCACCCCTGACCAGAGGTGAACGATGATTTCAAACCTGGGGTGCATGTGGCCCATATAGTACCTATGTGCAGAGTGTACTGTGGGTTGCATGCTCCATAAAAAAAAATTATTAAAGTGTTAAACATTTGTGAGGATGATATTTGGTGTCTGTTTTCACTCAGTTTTGTATTTATTTTTTGTTTGTAAAACATGCCTATATTTCCTCTCTAGAAATCTCCTTTTGATCACTTTTTCAAATATCGAAACATTTTCTTTTGTAATATAAAATATAGAAATATATACTTACAATTATATAAACACAAGCAATACTAAGTAAAGACAACTTGGTCATATTTGCTTTGTGCTTAAGGTGTTAAATTTCCCAAGATCATACTGCATGTATGGATTAATGTTTCTTTAGGACTCATCCAACATAAATATCACAAAGACATAGTAATAGAATTATTTATGCAAGCACCTTTATTGTAAGAGGCCATTTTGTTATAAATAAATCTGTATTCCAAATCTGGGCTACGGCACCTTTGATTCACAGTCTGCTCTTTTTACTGTGTTTATGCTCTTGTTGTTGAGTAATAAATGTGTTAGATTGATGTTGTGAGTCTTTACTTTCTGTAAAATCAAAGAAGCATGACTTGTAGATGACAGGTGATGGAGGAGGTTGAAGGAGAGGACTGCACAGACAGAGACCAACAGCGTTAATGCTAACAGCTGCCCGGAGGAGGAAGAAATGAAAGGAAAAATAGAAGAGCAATATTCTGTCTCTCAAGAGTCTTTGGCTCGGAGTGAAAATGAGATGTTGTTCATTTGAGTTTGAGATTTATGTTCTTGAAAAATGTAGAAGTACAAGCTGAATTATAGCATATTGGCATGCTTAGCTTTTTTAATAGCTGTAATTGCTCTTTTTTTCCAAAGGCCTCATTTCTGTTTCCTTCCAGTACGATGAAGAATATGTCTGCCACGTGTTAAAAGATGATTTAACAGAACATTCCCCTCAAAACAGCCCCATATTCTTAAAAAACCATCATTTAATCCGACAGTTCAAAAATCTGGTAACTTACAGTCAGTAAAGTGGGACATAATTCTTATCTCCTAGTAATTAGGATTCACTTTAGTTACATCTCGCAGCATAATGTAGTAAATGTAGTAACCATGGATACATTGGTCCCCATGCTGTTTAATTGTCAATTAACTGAGAACTACATGTTTGAATATAATCTTATGCAAATGTGATTGTGACACAATTTATGAAGAACTGTAGAATGGCTTGCATGCGTTGTTTCTGGTATTTCCAAAGTATATGAATAATAATATGTCTTTGTGTTGAACTTGGCCAAGAGCTCTGTTTGACTTTGAGAGTGTGTTCAGACACCAAATGTGTGTATGTGATAGTGATCAGCATTTGTATATATTACAGTTCCCAAACGTAGAACTCAACACACAATGATGTGTGTGGTTTACAGTGTGTGTTTGTGTCTGCCTCTCTAGAGTTTAGCATTCTTATTCTCTACAGTACTGTAGGAGCAATGCTTTCTCCCTCAGCAGAGGTTTAAAGGATAAAACAGCACCAAAGTGGCCCGACCAGCCTACTGATCCAGTTCTGACAGCCTGCCTCCCTCCGGCCTATTCTTGCTTCTTTCCCCAAGAGTCTGGTCTAAAAAAGTCAACGACCAGCAGTCTGGTCAGGCACGCACACGACTGTCAACCCTTCCACCCTCCGGCTTGCACCGCTGTCAACACTCTCCATGTCCCATTTCTCTCAGGAGAGAACGTCCCCGCCTCTACCACAAAACAAACAGACTGAGATATCAGAAAACACAATCAGAAGAATAAACCTCAAACAGACCTGTCACAGTCTATCTATAAAGATGTCACAAGAAGTAGTTTTGAATGTATACCGCTAGCATACTGCAGACAAAAATCTGAACAAAAGGAAAAGGGTGGAGTTGAGAAAACTGAGAGAAAGAGTTAGACAGATGGATGAGTGTTTTGGTTACAACACTATCCTTCTCATCAGAGCCCCAATTCTGTCCCTCTCCACAGGGGACTGGTCTCCCAGTGATGCTCCACAGAGAGCTGGACGACTGGGACTCTCCTCCCCGCATCAGTGGTCCAATCAGTGGTACACGTCTCTATTTAGCAGGCATCTGGATGGAACTCTGAATCTAGCTCTCATTATGTCACCCTTTATATAATTACCAGTCTGTCAAAAAATGTTTGAGGTCATAGAAGATTCATGCTCTACTTTAAAGGAAAGTTTAATTGCTGTCACTAATCTGAACGTATGAATGTGAATTGACTAAACTGTAATTAGTATTCTTTATATCACAGGATTGTTTGATTCTTTTCAAAATGCTTGTTTTTGATTGGTTAATAGACATTCTAAAGGTATTGATTTATTTTATATACATGCACGGCTATTGTGTATTTCCCAGTCTGTTGACCACATTTGAAACATACAAAAATAGCAATGCTACCCCCTCGCAATTGAGGAAGGTAGTTAAACTAATAGCTTTGTTTTGTCCCTGGGAATCAAACCCACAACTTTTGCGGTGCTAACACAATGCTCCACCAATTGAAGTACAGGAACACCACAGTGTTTTAGCGTTAGTCTTTAAATCTACATGCACTAGAATACATTTCCAGGTGTGAGCGAAACAAGTGTTGAGACGTATCGTTCTTTCACAGCACCTTCCAGAAGTGCTTTGCATCAGCACTTAAAACGAGATGTCTTTGTGATCAGCAGTAATTCTGATAGCAAAAGGACCATGCTGGCTGTATTTTAGTAAGTACATGTCAAACAAGCAAGGATTGAGAGGCTACCAATTACAGCGACAGTATGAGAGAGATGCTTATCAGCTCGCAGACACAGTCCATCTCCATGACCATGGAAGTGCTTTATTGATTGGATGTTGGGTAGCTAATAACATGGGTTATCTACATGCAGCAAGAGACAAGCACTGCTCTCTAAAGCAGCTGGATGGGCATTTGATATGGTCCACCACCAAAGAGGAAGGTTACAGCAATAAGGGGGATGGGGAAAGTTTGGGTGTGTGCAACCAATAAACATTTAGCGCATCTGGCACAATTTGTGCAAAAAAACTGTCTTCAGTTGCTAATGCTAACAGGAAGCACAGTGATGTTTTCTCAGTGCAGGTGTAAAGGTCAGTAGCTGTTAGAATATTCGATCAAATTTCTGTTCGGTTGAAGGCTTATTCTCCAATGATGTTTCATTTATCATCTGTAAATCAAGCATTCAGGATGTAGGAACACAGCTTAGTGTCAGCTCTGGTGCGTGTATGTTAGCGTGTTTATATGGAATGTCACTCACAGGTCATGCATGCTCACTTAGGTTGAACGTGGTCATGAACATGTCAAACACACATGTGCCAGTGTGTGAGCCTTGTTTGTAGACAAGTGTGTGCATGTGTGTGTGTCCATGCATTAATCACAATGACAGAACAACCCACGTCTTCTACCGGGCTATGATCCCCTGAGAAATTTCTGTGACCCCTACAATACACACACACACACACACACTTAAAACTTACGTCACCAAAAAAAAAATCTGTTTTATTGTGTTTTGGGTGTTTTCTAATGCACACAGGAAGAAAAAGGCATGCTGATAAATGACAGGCCATCAGAATTAAAGAATATGACTTAGTTGGTCACTTTTCAGGGAAAATGGGAGTGGGTTCAAGAAAAGGGGATTACTGAACCGAAGTCCAAGGATTCTGCAATACTCTTGGGAAGGACCACGTCTCAGCACAAGATTACATTTCAGTCCAGGCTCATGTCAAACCATGCCAGGCGGGACAGGAAATTGTGTCCCTGTCAGTAGGACGCAGGAGAAAAATGTAAATACCCTTCCCGGGAAAGGACACCTCATATGCACCCTGGGGTCCATCTATAGCCCCCCACCTCAGGGTGTCCATCTTGTGTCAGAGCTGCCTTTTTAATACCACACTTATATTATCTTTTTTCCTCCTCTAGCAGCCAGAATCTACTGTTGCCCAGTGCAGTTTGGAGAGGCATGTGAAAGGAAAAAATAACACAGTTAACTGAAACTGAGAAACAGAAACCGAGATGGAGCAGTGACTGTAGGGCTGTGAGTATGAAGACATGTGTTTAAATCCCCCGGTGAGAAAATACACAGAGCAATTACCATGTAAAAACAATGACAACAGGAGCTGCCTATAAAAAGCGGACCTTGAGGAGGAAATGTCACTTTCTAAAAGCACACCTCTCTGTCAGTTGCATTTAAATGCACAGGTGAAGCTAAAATAAACGACTGTCCTATTGTGGAATTTTTCCCCCAAGTGCCTGAAACTCCAGAAGCTTTAAATGTCTCTTTAGTCCTCTGATAGTGTGAAAGAGAATATAAACACCAGTGCAGAACATCATTCCACATATCAGCTTTGCTCTCGTTCGGTCACTGCCAGATAACTTTTAGCCAAATTCAACTTTTTGAAGCTAATTTAAAGTCCTGCAGTAGCTTTGTCCGTTTAAATAAACTATTAGTAAAAAATATTGTCCGGCATTAATGTCTCACCTTTTTTCTCTCAGTAAATTATATTCCTGTATCTATTGGAGATGTATAAAGTTTTGTCAGAACTGTGATATGCATGTGTATCACATGATATTTATTTAATTCGCATGATTTAATAGAACAGATCAGAAGAGCAGTAGATGTTCAAAACAGCTGTAAATTGACTATAAATTCATGCCTGTGATTGTTTTTGAGTGTCAGTGTTACAGGGATTTTAAGATGGGTGCTGGAATTGTAGGCACTTTAAGCCATTTATTGCTTTATTTTTAAGGTAAGATATCATAAGGTGTGTGTGTGATGTATTTAAGTCATGTATATGTTAATAGTGTATGTGTACGTTTGATAGGTGATGACTTTAATTAGCAGTGGCATATCAGTACTGGCAAACCATTATTTACTTGCTAACACTCAGCCTTTATCAGCTCTCTCACAAATGGCTCACATTTGAGGACATTTGAGTGTGTAAACATACAATTTATTGGGTTGTCCCAGCTAACGGAACATTTGCAGAGCATTGGCTCTTTAAACGTTCTGTCCAAGTTATCCAAAATTATCTTACACTAGCATTAACAGACTGTTTTTAAATGTTATATATCATATTAGAAATGTTATTAGTGGAAAGTTTTAACCAAGCAATAACTTTAATACAACATCTAAAAAACTGAACGTTCTAGAACATTCAATAACATTAACATTTTTGTTACTTAATGGGAACATAAGGGAAATGTTCTTACAACCTTAAATTGTTTGATGGGATAACATTGCTGCCCCTGTCAACACGCCCCCAGGTGTGTCTGGTCTCCTGGACTGCATATTTGACTGAGGGGGCCATTTATCAATGCAAACATAACACCCATTTGAATCTAACTAAAAATCAATATTTCATTACCAAATTATTAGTAGGAATGAAGAGGGATGGCAGAAGTCAGAAGAAGGCACATCGAGAGGGAAGCGTCAGAAGATTCAATGGGAAGACGAGATGATTCATGGGACCATCAGAGGAAGGAGAAGCGGTTGGTGGAGGACGAATGGAGGGGGAAAACTTGGAGCGGCTCAACTCCCCTATGACCTTGGTGGAGAGGGAAAAATATATATAAGAAAATGAAAGCAACTGTCAACTCCCCACTGGCCAGAATCAGCCCATAAATCATAACCAGAAAGACGAGGAGGGAGGGAGGGGGTGGAGATGGGTGGAAGTGGGAGGGGTCAAGACATATCCCACACCTACACAATTCTCCTTGTGCACACTACTGGAGAAGCCTTTGAGGATCTGCAAGGCTATACAAGCAGGGTACTCATGAGCTATAGTTAGAGTGGAAAACTGTTTGTGTTTGTTTTGCCAGCTAAAAGGGTAAAAGTGAGCTCAAAAGATTCTGTGTGTGTGCATGAGAGATTGTTAACCTTTTGCCCTGTTGATTAAGCAAGCCGTACAAGTGCAGTGAGATCTGATACAACCACACACTGCTTAATCAATGGATCATTGAGAAGGAAATTAATTCTAGCCAACACGATGTACTCAAAGTTGCTACATCACCATCCTATTCAATTCCTCTAAGAATTGGAGATTTATTATTTAAAGTTGTAAGATGTTGTCCAGTCTGTTTGTGCGGTACACTACTGCATTACAGTTTTAGATGAAGCTAAGGGTAAGTAGATATTATATACAGTAGATAGTGGGGGTGTTTCAGAATGAAAGTATTTTTTATACATTTCTTTTAGTTAAAAAATGTTTGAAAAGCTGTTTTATCTGTATTTTACTGCATAATGTTGAACACTGGCTAACTAATGTGCGATTCTGTACCTCTTTCAGGATATTTTTCTCATAAAATGTCTTTGCAAATACTCTTTGCAAATGATAAGAGAATTTCATATCAAAGAAACAAATTAGAACTGACAGTGATAAATGAATTGCGTATGCCTCTCAAAATGAAGCATAATTGTCAATTTACCATAATAGAAATGCTTATTTGTTACGCAGGAAAGCAGTTTGGTGATTTTTATCAAGCGTTCCACATTAAAGGATCTTGGCATGCTTAATGCTTTTAGTATGGATATAAAAATGCAAAGAGAAGCACATAGAAAAGTGTTTATCCCCCCATTCTGACTTCTTTACAACTCCAGTCCTAGTATTAATCTCTTAATATTTTAAGAGATATTAAAAGATATATACAAAATGTTTCATATATTAATACACAATACTTCAGCTTTTTAGAAATTCAAATTATACATCTTTAATATATTATCTGTTAAAGAATTTTCTGTACTCTTAAAAAAAAAAACTTAGATAGAATAAAGATAGAATATTAGAATATTCTATCTATAGAATATTCTAATATTCTATCTTTATTCTAAGATTAATGTGTTTAGATCATGAGTGTCATTCAGGTCTAATTCATGTAAATCTAAACACTTTTTTTCCATTCAAGCAAACCTTATTGTTTATGAACAAGTTTTAGTTGTAAATGTCTATTTTGCTGTAAATCTGCATTACATGCCAGTAAGAGTTTAGTATCATATCTACCGCAGCCCTCAACCCCTCCCCTCACACAGATGAGATGCTTTTTTGACAGGGCTCCAGATTGTAAGCACATCAGGTGACAATTAAGATGTAACAAAATAAATTGTTTGCTGTCACTTTCGCTTACTCCCGCCGTCTCGCCATCCTCCCAATGCCCCACAACAAAGCAGTGGTGTCAAATCTGCCTCCCTGATGTACCCCCAAGGTACCGGAAATGCTTTGTACACGCATGCAAACACACACACAAACATGCGCGCACACACACACACACACACACACACACAAATAAACACTTAACCCTGGAAACCTGAGATATGTATTTATAGGTGGGCACCATCTGTAAAACTTGGCTGACTTGTTTTGCTTCTCTGAAGACACTGACTTTCTTTACCCTACTTATCATTCCCCATTTCAAACATTCCAAAACTGGCATGTGCACGCTAAATAATTCATCAGCTGCTAACATTAAACAACTGTTAACACGCTCAGATAATTAGTTATGCTTGCTTGACATGTTTGCATCTTTAATAATTGATGCGTTTGTCTTAATTACCAACATCAGAATTTCGGCCCTGTTATTCCTTTTCTGCAGAAAAAGGAAAGAGGCAATTATTCCATAAATATTAATTAGATACCCTTATTAAAATCAAGACAAAGGGGGAGGGAAGTTAAAACTAAGTATTTTCTTTGAGTTTAAACTGAGTTATAAATCTTCTCTCACTCCCTGGACAGGTATCGTCACCGGGAGACATTTTAATCGGTGGCTTTGAATAAAATATCGTCACATTTTAATATGTGGTTGGGTGCGATCACATTTAGGGAAACATTAATGCTGTCAATGGGCTGTGATGATTAATGCAATTATTATGATAATTATATTAAGCAGAATTATAAATGCATGCACATTAATCAGAGATCTTCTTTGTGCCACTGTCTACGAATTCCTTCTTAACTTTTTAACCGAACAGAGACAGAGTCCACAAAGAAACAAAGCAGCAGTGAGGAGTTGCAGACTCTGTAATCATATACATTAGTGATAGCTTTAATGCAAACCTCTTGCTGTGAGCTCATGGAATAACAGTTCATAAAATACGAGTGGCACAAAATCTTTCCTTCATTTCGGCGGCCATTTTGTCCTACGCACACAATGAGCAGGTCCCTGTATATGGTGAAATATTTCAAATGTGTCACAAAGAGTTTTCTCCTCAACAACAGTGTTTGGAGGGGTGCCAGTGATGCCTTGTGTCATGTTTAAATTTTCATGCGTGGCACCTCTGTGTGGTGAACGGTGGAAGCCACGCAAATGCTAACTGCCTCCCAGATGTTCAAAATACAGCTGTCAGCGTGGAAGTGGTTGACTTTGGGAGGATTTTGACGCTCTGAAAAAGCAGGAGGGAAGTTATTTTCCTTTTTTGTTTGCTGATAGATTAAAAAGGCAAATGAATGACACTGCTCAACACCCAAATCAGCCCCCGCTATTAATATTTCACACTGATGGCAGCTGTTTATCACAACAGAGCAGCATTAAAGAGGTGAAAATGCATGACGGGGGGGAAAGGAAGCGGAAGGGGAAGACAGACAGAAATGCCAGGATGTGGCCTCAAGTCTTCAGTAAATATGCCCACATTTGAAATGTTTGGCAAAGAACTGAATCTGCTACAACTGATTTGCTTGTTAAGGTTTTGCTTTCATTGAGATTTGAGTGAAACCTGCATCTGTTTGTCCTGTTATTTAAAAAAAACGCACCCCCCACATTCAAACATTTTTTCAAATGCACCTAGCTCTTCTTGAATCCAGTGAATGTGATTGGCAACATGCTGTAAATTATGCAAGTATGTACAGTAAGTGCCAACAAGAATATCAGAATCATAATACTGATCGAAGGCAAATGAGAAAAGATTTAGAAATGAAACGAGAGAATCTTAAGGTCAGGAATTAATCTCATCTTTCTTATCAGTGTATTGTGCTTGATATTAGCCATGAAACATGCAGGCTATCAGTGACACTCACAATTAGAAATGTCCATATTAGGCAATATTCAAATGAAGTTGATGGGGTATAAATTCCAGGACAAGACAGTAAGCCGGCATGAGGTAATGTTTAAAAGCTGTTAAAGATGGGGGTGGGGTAAAAAGCAGAAAGACTGAAGGTATTTAAACTGATATTAAAATGAGTAACTATAAAAAAGCGATGACCATCGACTGAACCGAACCCGGTCAATGGGGTTTCTCTCCTTAAAACACAGTAACACAGTAACCTAAACAGATCAGCTGCATCAATAGCTGTCAGTCGAAAATGACTCCCACAGTTAATTTGTTAGTTAGTTTGCTCATCACAGCACATTAAAGGACCAGAGTGCATTGACTTCTCAATTTGAGAATCTCTTCCTTATCACATATAGTTCTGGCATTATTATAAAATAGTTTAAGCTCAGATTTTTAGCATGTGCCACAGGAAGTTTAGTTTCTCTCTGTCTGCAAGGTAAAGCAAACAGGATGAACAAACAGTAATAAATAAACAGATAAATAAAACATGTGAAACGTTTGAGGCTGGTGAACTGCATTCAGCATGTCAGCTTTGGAAATGTCACAAAAGCAGATTTATGGCCTGCTTTCGAAGGACATTATTTGATCTTGACAATCTTAATCATTCAAGCTTTCCCCTCCATCTCTTTTTTTTCCAGCTGCCCATCATGGATTATTGAAACAGAAAAATAACAAGTGAGAAAAGGGCCCAGGAGCGGAATCAAAATGTCAGGTTTGTACTTACAGCTGCACACGGTGAGACAGGGTCAAGGGTTTCAATTATTTGTATACGGTGCGGTTGGGCTCTACACGAAAGGTTATGTCACCCCTTAGCTATTTACCCCCAGATTTGAATGGGGTTGATATTCAACCACAGGCCCAGTGCCACTGATATGGAACAGATCTAGCATTTGAGTGGAATGGAGATTGCGGTAAAGAAAGCAGAGATTGACAGGGAGTTTGGGGTGTTGCCAGACTCGGTGTCATTGTACTCATATTTGAACAGGATGATTGCCTGGTAATGTGTGGTTGATCCATGTGAGATTGCTCCGTGTTTCAGATCCTCAGGGATAGAGGCGTGACAGTGTAGCCTGAGAGGACCTGTCATTTAAAGAACAATGAAATAATGTAGATCTTATTTTCTTAATGAAGTAGTGTTAGATCTTATGATGGAGCGCGCTGATTGCTTTTGTAACTCAGCATATTGCCCTTCTAACTTTGCAAACAAACGTGCAGCCCAGGAAAGTCTGGAAAGCGTGCCAGCTACTGTATAAGTGGATAGAGGGTGTTATTGGTTAAACCAACCCAGGATTTTGTCTGCAGGAATGGGTTGTCCATAGGGCGGCCAAAAAAAAATAAAAACACACACACACACACACACACACAACACAGAAATTAGGTCTCTTAAACCACTTTTTTCACCTAGACAGCAATAAGTTTAAATTAAGGGCAAACTGAGACTTTGAGGACTTTTGAGTCCTATCCCTCAGATGTTTTTTAGATGCAATCTCAATGTCCCAAACTGTGCTCAGATTTGCAACCAGAAGCCAGAAAATATGAATTTTGTATGAATTTAATTTATTTTTCCATCAAATGCTGTATGAGGTACCCTAATAATCTTACTGTAATAGTGTATACTCACACTGTATGCCAACAATTGTGGCATTTTAATTTCTCTTAAGCAATCTTGAGAAAACATCGGAGACAAAGTTACAGTATACTTAGAGTAAATGATACATAAATGAGAAGTGAACTTCCTCAGTAATAAATAATCAATGAATTCTCAAATCTCACATATAACTTTGCCCTGTATTATCATATACTCATCCTTATATCTGTGACAAGATGTAATTAAAAGGAGGACCTAATAAAAAGCATAACTAAGGAGCCATTTTGGAGCTCATACTCTTAAACCAGACCTTTTTATATAGATTTGGTCAAACTTTATCACTTTGACTTCACAAAGACATTTTTCTTGCCTACAGCACCTTAAACAGCAGGGGCTGGGCATCAATGTAATGAGGGCTATATCATCCCAAAATTAGATTTAATGCTGACCAAGGTTGGAAATGATTGCAGGAGTAGCAAGTGACATTAATGGCTTGCCATGGATCCTATCTTACCTCATGAAAGTTGCACTATGTAAGCGCCCAGCCCTACACTGACCCCTCCCCCACCCCCCCAATTGGCAGCCCCTGTAAAAATCTCAGGGTTATTGAGAGTGAAATTTCTAAATGTCATTAATTGACACTTTTTCTCCCCTAAGCTGTCAGCTAGGAGACAGAAAGGTCACAGCTCAGGGGTAAAATTTATATATAAAAATTATATATATATATTTCCCAGTCTTGTGAATTATGGTTGTCATTAACAAAAAGGAATAGCTGGCAGGGCACACTAAAAGCCTCCATCGATCGAAGCTATGAACAGGGACAACAGGCTTCCAAAATGGGACGGGGTCACCAGCATACCCAGACTAATGTGCAAGGTCCCTTGTGAAAGGTGAATAGACGTTCTCCAAGCCTTCAATGTGAGAAGCAGCTCCATTACACATGAACCTACAAAACAATTGTTAATCACCAACACAAACTATAATCATTTAACACTAGTGCAACAAAGTAAAGTACGTGTTGGAGCATTTCTACCAAAACATTTTTTTACAAGTTCTGCTACTCAGTAAAAGTCATAAAAACATGGCAGTCAAAGATTTAAAATTAGCTGTGGAACCAGCAGAACATGGTGATCCTGCAGTGATCAGAACGCCACAGGCACGCACCCAGCTAAACAAAGTGCAGGGCGGAATGAAAGTTATAAACGCCCAACGTCTCAACGCCGTTGTGGCCATGCTGGGTGAACCCCAGCCTCTTATGGTCTCTTTGTTGTGACAGCTTTCAGGCAAGAGGCGTTTAATTTTGGAGTGAACACCACACTACATAACCACATGGCATTTAACTTGAGAAATGACTTTCTGCCTCAGCTCTCTGTGTTTTCATCATCATCATCTGGGCGGGCTGGTGGGGTTGAAGACGGGAGGGAGAGGAAATTTCTTTTTTTTAGCTTCCTGATGCCGCTAGACAGAAGCACACAGCGAGCGCATGCGTCTTCTTGGTATGCGTGTAGTGTCGAGTGTTGCAAACCATGTTACAACTGCTGCAACATGAAGGGGGAGGCGGTTGAGATCTTTATCTGTGGAGAAGAAAAATGTATAAATAGGCAGCGGGGAGATGGGGAGGGGGTATTAAAAGGCATACTTTAAGACAAACCCAGTCCTGATTCAAATTCAGTTCAAATCGAGCCCCAGAGAGGACAGTCCCACTGAGAACACACTCCATTATCGGCTGAGCCACGATCTAAGAGGCCACGTTATACATCAGTGCTGAACCACAAACACACAAGTCTCCTATAATTTATCTGCCATAAACTGTTTATAAACAGTGTTTGACAACTAACTCAATGTTCCCAGGCAATAATGCAAGTCCACATGATAAAAAATATCCAAAATTCTTCCTGAGTAATGATGTGAAAGCTGAGTTTTGTTACATTAATAAACTGTTACTTTTAAAAAATGACAATAATGATTTAAGAGCATACATAGCCGTATTTTGGTTTAAAACAACTGTAAAATAAAGCAGTGATGCTCAGCTCTGTTGATGTCCTGTAGGCAGATATGTAATGAGTTCATGATGTGGAGCAATAACTAATTACAGGCTTAGATTAGACGTACAGATGGGAGGTTGCCGACAGAGTCAGTCATCTTTTTTTTCTTTTAAAGGCTTTGCCAAATGGAGAGAAACCAATATAAACAACATTTTATGCAAAACCCTAAATCTCATTAGAGACATGCAGAAGGAGGAGGAAAATGTTTGACAAGGAAAAATGTTAAAACTCTTCCTGTACAGTAACACAGTAACTTTCATGTGGTGCTGAGCCTAATTAAGGGGAACGTTTTGTGGGAGCTCATACTGGCATTATACTACAGAGAAAACCGTAAGTCACAAGTCAGAAACTGGATCTGAAGCGAAAGCCTGTGCCGCTGTCCCAACGGTCCATGTAAGGCTGGAGCCAAACACAGTCAGAATGCAGCCAAACATTTAGGACACTAGTTCAGTGGTGACACCTTTTGAGACGCATCCAATCAAGAAAGCAGATCTTCTAGCAGATCTTTCATCAGTCATAGAATGTTGGGTCATTCTCATGTAGAATCTTCTTTCTAACCAACCCTGTAACCTTCCACTTAAGAGCTATGTGCGTTCAACAAACAAAAACTCATTCA
Organism: Ambastaia sidthimunki; assembly: GCA_036877625.1. NCBI lineage: Eukaryota > Metazoa > Chordata > Actinopteri > Cypriniformes > Botiidae > Ambastaia > Ambastaia sidthimunki. The sequence continues at coordinate 19,619 of JAZGTK010000275.1, forward strand.
CTAATACCTGTAAACAATGAGATCAGATAGAATGAGTTCAGATAAATTGAAATCAAGGTGATTAAAGAAGTTTGAGTAGCACAGCTGCAAATAACTGTTGTAATTAAAAATGTTAATTGTTGAAAATGTAAATCTTAAAATTACCAACTGGTAATTTTAACACTGGTTTATTAGTGTTTTAAATTATGATTTAAGTGCTGATGGAGAAAGTTTCTCTTAAGCTTTTGGTCTCAGCAGATCAGGTTGAGGTTGGAAGCTCATTCCACCACAAAGGATCAATTAAAATAAATGTTCTGGAATGTGACTTTAAATAAAACTAAGATAGAATAAGATAAAACTATACCAAATCACATTTTTCCAAACAATGTGTTGTCTGTCCCAAGCAATCGAATGGCGCAAGCTCAGTCTGTGTTGCAAAATGCAAGTTTTATCTATAGTTTGTGAGGTTTAAGAAAACCCATTCCTCAAGAGGTTGATCAGGCTTGTACGGAAAAACTCACAGAAAATTAGCGGAGTGATTCCTGCAGTGGGGCCTGCCTGTGAAAGCGCTAATCAATCGCAGTGCCCTTGTTACACAGGAAGATTTGAGCCGCTTGACCACTGATGAGAAGAGGTTAGAAGGACTGGAGGTTTGGGAGATGTGGATGGTGTTGAGGTAGCTGGTGAAGACAGGTTTTCACCGAGTGACAGTTTTAACTCTTTTCTAAGGTGCAGAGTGATTAATGAGGGCTTTTTATGGCGAGCGGGAGCAGAGGTTTGGGTGAGTCACGGGCCTGAGAGTATTGACATCTCCATTATTTACTGAGTGATTGGGGCAGCAGAAGGGCCTCTGATTAGAAAACAATAAATGCTGTTATTGGTGATCTGGGTCTAAGCAGGACACTTCAAATGCATGTCTGAGGTTTTCTAATTACTGTGGCCAACTGCACGCTGGACTGTGATAAACCAAAAGCAATAGAGTAGTCCCGGAGGGAGTAGCCACGGCTTGTGGTCTGCGTGAGTGTGTGTGTGTAAATGTGTTGTTCATTAGAATACAAAGAATGGTATTAAATTCTGAAAATCCTTGGGAGAGCATATTTATGGAAAGGTTTGTGTTTACAATTTTCTGTTTAACAAGTCTAAATTATATTTTGACAGTCATTTAGCGTGTGTATTAATAAATAACCATCAACAGCTCATTTTCACTTTATTATTTATTTCACACCGATTCTTATGTCCTTGCACAAACAGAAACAAAAAATTGAGAAAAATTGTTGAGTTAATCATGATTAATAATTGTCATGACAGTCAGATAATTTTATGGCACTGACAGCTTATGGTGTTAATAAAATATTTGTATGTCAAACAAACATTAAATGCAGCCTTTTTAATGTTTTTTATTGCTACTAACAGGACTTAACATAAAGGAATATTCCAAGCAATTTAATTATAATTTGTATAATAAGGTGTCATAGATAAGACACAGAAAATAAAAGCACACTTACTATTTTAATAATAAGTAGTGATGTGCGAGGCATGCCTGATGAAGGGATCTTTGTTACCAAACATTAGGCAGGAGGGTTCAGTCCAGAGGTAACATTAGGGAGATGGATGCATTGGATACAGGCGAGTCATGTTACTGGCAGCAGTGGTAATAGTTTTTCTTGATTAAAAGCGTATGTGATGAAATTGACTACAGCTAAATAACCAGCGTAATTCTATATGGTTTAGAGAGTTTAAAGGTGAAGTCTGTAATTTCTGGGCCATTAGCAGCACCTAACAGAACTGCAAAAATAGTGACAATATAAAAAGAGAATATAAAAAGTACCATTGTGATTGCAACAAACAGGTTGCCCTGCCCCAAATTTCTGCCATTGTTTGAGCCCAAGTTGTTGTGCCAGGCCCAGTCAGATGACCTCAGAGGCTCACTGTCAAGCCTGAACTGTCAATAAAGTAATTAATATGGCTTTTTCAAAGGCAAATAAAGTGGTTCATTAATTACAATATCCAAGGAAATTAAGCATTAATGTGCCATTTGTGGAAACCTTACATTACATTGATGTTAGACTATGCAAGCCAAATATATTCTTCTTATTGACATCCATCTTAGTCTCTGTGGATACATCTGTGGTCTATACAGATGACAGAACAACGTTTTACGAGATCAGAGATGTCAGAGAGCTCTTATTTATCTTACAATATACACAAATGCTATGTCTTCTTCACAGAAAGTGAGAAACACTTTGAAATGTATAGCACGTTTACAGTTCATACAATAATATTTATACATTTAATTCATTTGAGCCACTGTATCCATTATGTACAAAGGATTTTATGTCTATATTAGGTATTATTATAGATGTAAAATGCAAATAATAATCATGTACCATCCTAACAGTAATCATAAATATCAGTTTTTCAGTTTTTGCAATTCCATTAAAATTTTGTATGTTTGACAGGTTTCTGATAAAGAATGTGTTATGTAACAATTGTATACATAGTTTTTGAAGTGTTACATTTCCTAAAAATGGAATTAAAAGCAGATTAATATCTGAATCATTTAGGGTATATGACAGTTATGATCACTGGATGCAGTTTGCATAGAAACTGAAGTATTCTAGAACAAACAGAAGCATCTTTACACATTTCTCTGGCTGACATTTAGGCTTTGAGGAAACAGCCCACGTTTAATGAGAATCAACCTTCTAATGTACTGAAATATTAAACTCTAATTTTAAACATTATGACGGTTGCCTTTCTGTCTGATCACAATAAAACATTTAAATTCTTTTCTTCAAATTATCGCTAAGCCAGTAACATTATTTACAAACTCTTTAATTAAACTTTTCATATAGCAGTCAGCCTTCATTTATTTTTTCTTTGAGAAAGTGGAGTAATTTTCTTTTGCTTGCAATATTTTTAGTGACGTGCTATAATTTGTTAGGGGATATAGCAGAATTTAATCTCGGATTCAATTATTTTGCAGCACCAGTTCCCTTTCGAGGGAACGCGCATTAGGCGCGCCAGAGTCTGAACGCGTCTAAAATCAGGCCTATTTATAAGCAGGTCAAGGTCGTGTGTCGCATAATTGCGCGCCACAAAGACTTTAAAAGGCGACGGCAAAATACGTCATCACGAATAAGCTTATTTATATTCAGGAAGTACGTATGGTTGCGCGTTAAGCGAGAGCAGGGGAAAAGAAGCTATTAGCGCTAGGAAGCAGCTAGTATTAGAAAAGTAGAGGAAAAAATATCATATCTAAAAAAAATGTTGATGTGTGTGCGCCACGGCGGGTGAAAAACACAACGTGTGTGTTTTGTTTGTGACCCTAGATCGGCTCTCTCTCGAGAGAGAGTGACTGCGCTCAATGTGAATCTTTTCCACAGAGAACGTTCCGCTTCCGCCTCGCTTTCTTTAATTCAGATAGGAGTCGGGCCGCTGCACCTTGCGGGTCGGGTCTCGGCTCTGTCGAGGCAGAACGGAAGTTGCACTCGTGGGGTTCACATTTTGATTTGGCTCCGCCGAATCTGATGAGCGCACGCCGCCCAATGCGCAGTGTAATATTTACATAAATCCAATGTCCTTAAATGAAACCTATATTGACATTAATCTGCCCCATATGTTATCAATATTAATGTATGTCATACATATTATTTATACATACAAAACAAATATATATTTGTTGGTAATTTTAACATTTACATTTTCAACAATTAACATTTTTAATGACAACAGTTATTTGCTGCTGTGCTACTCAAACTTCTTTAATCACCTTGATTTAAATTTATCTGAACTCATTCTATCTGATCTCATTGTTTACAGGTATTAGTGAATGAGTTTTTGTTTGTTGAATGCACATAGCTCTTAAGTGGAAGGTTACAGGGTTGGTTAGAGAGAAGATTCTACATGAGAATGACCCAACATTCTATGACACAAGTCCAAATCTGCTCCTTACGTTTTTCCAGCATTTGGGGCAGGCCTTCTTTCAATGTGGCATAGTGGCCATTAATGTTACGTTAATGCTATAGAAAGGTTTGGCAACATATTTACAATAAAATATCACATTTACTAGTAAGTGTGTGTGTGTATATACTGTAATGCCTTCAAATTGTAATGCCTGCAGAACACAGCAATTAATAAACCAAAAATGTTTAACCATAATATATTAGGATCAAGATATACATTGGATTATATTTTGTTTATTTAAACATTTACGTTGCTGTTTAAATCTACAAAACCAATTCTGTTGTTGCCTCATTTATCAGTTAAAGAGGAAATTGTTTCAGCCTGCTGTGTTGAAGTGATGCTTGATAATACTAAAAATATCATTGCATATAACAAGTGACATCACAGATGGCAAGACGCATGGCATCTTATCATCAGCTGGTAACACAGTTGCCCAAAGTGATTAAGTCACATTCTTTCCAATTCTGTTATTTATTTATGTGCAAATCCAGCACAGTAACCGTGTTTTATTAATAGGACACTGAATGTTCTATGCTAAGGGAAATATACAAGATTATTAAAGAAGAATAAAGCAAATGTAGGATTGTTGAACATGTTGCTTTAAACAAATTGTCTTAATTGACTTGATGTCAGAGTTCTTTTGAAAACACTGTAAGGCCAGTAAGTATTCCTGACAGAAGAAAACATAAGAACAATTATTTTTATTAGTACACAAATCTATTTCCCGTAAGAAAAGAAATTGCTTATTAGTATCCACATGCGTCTAATACAGTGAATATTTTAGAATATAGTATTATTATATACTGTTTACTATATACTATAGCATTCACTATATACTAAGATTGTATGCATGCTGTAAAGAGTGTGTGTGTGTGTGCGCGTGGTGGTTGGACATATTCTTTGAAACAGGCATCATAGAGGATCTGTAGGTTTGACGGGTAGGAAGGCAGAAGATGGAAGCTTTTCCACAACAGATTTATGTCAAGCACAAGCCCTCTGAAATGGCTGTTCTCCACCCTCCCAGGATTTACGTGTCACTTAATGGGCAGAGACAGGTCTGTCCTTGACAAGTACACCTGTCAGCCAGCCGTGAATGACAGGGCCAAGTCACATCCCATCCTCAAGTTCCCCTTGTCAAAACAGAAAGAATAACATCGAAATCAAACCTGCGAGCAGGTACTAATCAACTCTCATATGCATCATGTGAGGAAAACAGCGAGTGGGTTTATATGAAGAACAATGAGTGTGTGGGGGCCCGCCACTCACTGTTACAAAGGACAGATGAGCTGCTGTAATCTGCAGGGGGAGGGGCCAATAAATAACATGATGGATCATTCCACCAACATCATTGGTATCAATGCTGATCTTACAAGTAACAATTTAAAATGCACTTCTACAGCTCAACTTTAGCATCTTAAAATGCCATGTGACCAAGTAATTTGTGGGTGAGCACAGAGCCAAAAAGCAATAGAAGTGAGAAAAGTAAATAGCCCAATCCTTTCTTTAAAGGGAGTTTCAGTGTCTGTTTCAGACTGTTTAGAGAGCTCTGCAAAGTTATCACATGATGACAGCAACAGCCAGGAGTGTCTCCTCTTTCTACTCTTCACCGTGCGGTAAAATTGAAGACGCTGTTGATTTGTGTTCTCTTTCTTCTAATATCTTCAAAGGAGCGTTGCCTTGCGCTGCAAAAAGCCAAAGAGATTTTGACTCCGTCTATGAGTATATGTATACATGCATGCATGCACTGCAGGAAAAACATACTGGTAGTTGAAGATGATTAATAAAAATATCTTAAACGAGACTAAGAAAGGTTGGCTCAGCTGGTCTGGCTGGATAGCCAGCTGACCTCCCAGATAATCAGATTTAAAAAGTGCCTAAAACTAGCTAATAGATTATCCTGACCAGGCTGGAGAAACACCTAAGACAATCCAACCAGCTTATGCTAGTTTAAGCTGCTTTTTGTCAGCAGGGACCACATAAATCAGACACTCTGAAGGAGATGAATCTGTGAGAGCCAGTCTTGGACTGATTGTAAAGGGCTTGTAGACTAAAGGCTGTCAGAGAGCAGTATCTCTCATTGTCAAGATTAATGAAATTCAGGCAGAGATCAGAGGAAAGAGGAGTTGCCCTCAACCCCTGATTTGGAATCAGCCCTTTCCCCCATCAGAAAGAGTGTATTTAACGGTTATCTGCTGTAAAGCCATTACTGTGACATACTCATCGATGCTTCGCTCCTATCAGCACCCACCAATGTCCTAGATGTCAACAAGACACCTGCCTATTAGAATAATGCCTTCAGTTTAAAGATAATCTGCTACTCACAGGCTATTCAAAATACAGTTAGAATGTGAAATAAAAGAGACAAAGCATGAGGAGTGTGTCCGGGAAGTGTGTGTGTATGTCTAAAGAAGTGTATGGGTGACATTCTTGGCATCACGCAGCACACAAACTCCTCACAGAGCAGCACACCCATTCTGTGAAGGGACAGGATTGACTGTGACACTCGGCAGCCCAGCCCAGCTCAGCTCTATAAAAAGCCTGCATATGCTCTACTGTTGGGTGGAGAAAAAAAAGTAAGTCAATGAGTAAGAGACACTAGGAGTGAGAGGCCTTGTATGTGCGTACCCTACCATCACCACCATTCCATATGGAAAGGCGGACCCTTGCACCACTGATGGACAGGCGGGCCGAGATGGCCCATCTGCGCCTTTTTGCAGGTGTTTCCAATGATTGTATTATTAGCTCTATCTGCTCATCTTTGAGTTTTATAAGCTTTATGAGTGTCCCCATGATGAGAGAAGAGCGGTAGAATATATCCACCAACACCACCATATGTCTCCAGGAAGATGCACACCCCGTCTTCAAGAAAACTGGTTTAATCCACTTTTATGAGGGCATAGCTTTTAAATTTTTTTTTCATTGTCGTGTGTGTTCATGTGTGGGTGGAAGTATGCATGTAACCATATGTTACCTAATGAAATGTTTTGACTAGGCAGGGAAACCATTAACATGGTAATGCTAAAAATAATGACTAATTAATTAAAATCATTCTCCATTGCTCTTAATCATCATCAGAGACACAAAACAAAGATCAACAAGCTTCAATGAACAGCTTTTTGAGGATTGTGTACTCTTTTGCCTTAGGACTCGTGAGAAATTATTCACCAAATTTTGTTTGATAACTTTTATGCAGTTGTATGAACAAAGCATGAATAATTAGAATGGATTAGCCAGTTCAATGAAATGAAGTATCTGTTTACAACACAAAGCTATGATGTGGTTTTTAGAATAACTTTGAAAAATGTTGCACATAACTCAAACTCATAGAACTATATTAAAAAAGTGCTTTTTGTAATGTTTTTTTTAATCCTTTATTTAGAATTTTGTTTAAACGGTAGTGGTCACTCTCAGGGAATATAACTTTTCATCAGAAAGATTCTCTGCTTTTCTATTCCACAGAAAAAAATAACAGCATGGGTTTGAATGACACACATCTAAGTAAATAAGAGAATCTTTAGTTTTGAGTGAACTATTTATTGTAATCACTCCTGATCATTAGCACTATTGAAAGGCTATTGAAAGGCTATTGTCGGCGTCGCCCCTCAGTCCTGCACATTGATGCAATGCTTTTGAAGAATCAGGCCTCTGTTTCTGTAGTGTGCAAAACACACCTTATGCTCTGCAGAATAAAGAGCTTTTTGCTGCTGCTGATCTTCACAAAGCTAGATGCCATATTGAAGAACGTGTATAATCTGCTGCTAATCTCAGTGGATTATCCTCTGAAAATTAGACACAAAGCATCTTTTTGTTCTTTTATTGCTGCACTCGTCTCTCCTCTCGTCTTTATTCTTCTCTCCATCATATTCAGCAGCCGTTGATTTTGTATTCCTCTTTGTCATGGTTGCCTCTCCACGCTGCAGTGGAGAATGTTTGGTAATGGCCATTTAGACTAATCAATCGGCCTCTTTGAAGTCAGAAGATGAAAGAAGTGTTTGACAGCTAATGTGTGTCTGTCCCGTCATGTGAACTGCATGCCAATGTCAGCCCTTTGAAGACAAAAGGACGAGCACATCACGTTGAATTTATCCTCCTCAGAAAAGATATACCTCAGCTGAGCGCTGCCCCAATAACAAGTGTCAGCTCTCACTCTTTCACTCTGTTTTTCTACCTCTCATTCTCTTCCTCTCTGTTATATATCTGTCACATACCTCCTATGCAGCTCGTGCCATCTTCCATTCCACGCTTTCCCGCCAAAAGTGTTCAAGTAAAAATTTCACGCTTGCTTATGCTAAGGAGAAGTGGCAGCTTCAGGTAAATGACAGGCTGAGATCTGTGTAGACCATATACGTGAAGAGTTTAATTTTTTCATTTCTGGTTCTTTTTCTACCACATTTTTTTCCTCAAAGCACACTGTGCTTATCCACAATCATGATCATGAATCATGAAACTCATTTCTTGTATTCATTGTTTTGCTGAGATTGTGTGTGTATGTTAGGGTAACTACGAAAATAATAGCGTTTTGTAACTAATCTTTATTTTCCCTTAATTTTTACTATGACTGAAAATTGATAGTTCCCAAAAAAATGGACAACTTTACAGAAGAAATAAGAGTCAGGTTAGAATGACATGAGGTTTAGTAAAAGGGGACAGAATTTTTAGTTCCGGGTTAAACTATTCCTTTACTCAAAAGCAAACTGCAGATATTGTAATGTATTATTAACTTAACCTGTCTGTTATATAAAAGGCGTGCACTTTTTTTAGACGTGCAAGTAATGTGACTGTTAGTAGCCTTGGTTCTGTTTGGGCCCATTTTGGTCCAATCAGAAAAAGATTTTAGTTTTAAGTTACTTAAAATTTGGTATCAAATTTATAGTGTTAAATTTTTTTAGGGTTTTTAGGGTCATTTTCCATTAGGGTCCCTCAGACCCTAATGGAAAATGAGAATTACTTCAACTGAAAGCATAAAACAGACATACTTGTCTACATTAAGATTACTGTGGTATTCCACATCCATGTCTTATTAAAAAAAATTTAATTAATGTATTTATAATATCTTTTAAATTTTCTAATAATTATTAGAAAGCTAAATAAAAGTCGTAAAGTAAGTAAATCTGCAAATAAAATCTTAAAAACATCTGTTGAGAATTACCATCAGAGACAGTTAGAGGACGCAGTGCACAGCGCTGTGAGAGGGGGGCAGCGTACACCCAGCTCTCTCCCAGAAACACATTATTAGCCGTAACTATGCACAGACTGCACACACACCACGGTGGTCCCTGAACCCTGCGCAGGAATTCTGGGAAAGCGGAGACCTCCTCCTGCAGAGAAACATGAGTGCTGAAGTATGTTAAAGGAAGTGATGTGTGGCTGTCCTACAAGGCCGCCCAGCTGGGTGCCTGTAAAGTTTTTATGGCTTTTTGCAGAGAGAAGTCTGGGTGCTCCTACAACACACTGCACTTCCTTCTCAGAGCCAATAGCAGCTTTTTCCCAGCAGCTTTCTCTCTCTCTTTCTCTCTCTCTTGTATCTTTTATTCATTTTGTTACTGTCCCTATAGTAACATCTCCACACCGCAGTATAACACGCTTGCATAACCCAAACCACATGTTTATCATAGAAAGAAAGTGTGTATGAATGAGAGAGAGAGACGGACAGAAAGAGCAAATGAGCAGATCTGCAATTACAAAGTAAAATGACAATGTAAATTGCTTTACAGTCTTATAAAGCAAGCTCTGCTTTTGAGAAGGTCATAGCCTTGTGTTTTATTTTAACTCTTGCTTCCCAAAATTTACACAAAAAGAACTGTGAGTGGAGTAAAGATGAGAAGTCTGCTTCTCTTTTTCTTAAGCACAGATTCATTCCTGTAACATTTTATCCATCTTTTACCCTCCTCCATAAGCTCCTCAGAAAATATTCTTGCCCTAGTAACATCACAAAGGCTTACTTATCTCTGCATTACCTATTAAAGGTTTTGATCCCTGCGTCTTTGATAAACATTCTCAATAAGAGTTTATCTCCACAGCCTTATCAAGCTCTTGATGGTACTTCTACCCTCACTAGAGTAATTTACTTAATTAAAGTGTCATTTCAGAAAGGAAATATGGGACTCGTCATTTACAGCGAAATACAAAGACCTTTATAAGAGTGTTAAAGTGTGCATGTGCATACAAGTGTGTGTGTGTGTGTTTAATATTTTCACTATATTATTATTTTCTGCCTGGCTTAGCATAAGCCCTTTTAGTTTGTTGTGGCCGGTGAGCTTAAAGATGTGCAGGGACATTTTAGCGCTCTAAGGAGTCGAGAGGAAGAGCAGGAGGAGACACAATAAATAAAAGGGTTGCTTTCTAAACAAGGCCCGTGGAGGACTGGCTTTTAACGCCTGCAGCCTCCGTCAGCACTTTGGGCGATTTGCGTGTGATTTCATTAGGGGTGAAAACACTACAATGAAGATGAAAATAGACTATGGAAAGTGTATCAGGAAAGGAAGATACACTTCAACGCAGACACTTAGACTTAAAAGCAGCAAATCTACCAAACTGGAGCAGAACGTTGTGTTTTACATTTAGTGTTTTACATTGTGTTTTACAAGTAACACAGAACATTGTGTTTAACAAGATTCCCATTAATTTAATGGAGATAAGAACTCATTTATCAGATCACCTGCCAAGTTGTTCTCCTAATTTTTAAACTTTTAAAACCTTCAGCCACTCCGTTCGTATTTTGTATTCTGTTTGATTGTTCTTTATTCTAACTCTTCTTTTTAGTTTTTATACATGTTACAGGGTTCCTTGCATCTTCCCTGGTTCCTTGAATCTTTAGGCCTGATGACACAGAGAGATTTATGCACGTAGGCTCACAGATGCAGGGGGAAAAAGATACGCAAGATCAAATGGAGAGACATGATAACACATGAAATATGACTCCCCGGCCTCGTAAATTAACAGAGAGAAGGTTGTCTTTATTCGGCCTGCATTTAAAACTATAGTATGAAACCCAGATGGTAGAGGAGAGATAGCTGGGCTGAAGTTTGAGTAATTGATGACTTAAAAATAAACCGGAGAGCTCATCTTGGGAGGGAAAGAAGAAGAATTACCCAACACAACAAACATATAGCATTGGGGTCAAGAGCATAGCATGAGCTCTCTGACTCTCTCCCTCTCTCTCTCTCTCCAGATGAGAAAGCATTAAAGATTAAAACAGGGACAGAAAAATAACAGTTTTAGAAAATAGAAAGTTTTGAAACTCTCCTAAGTCTGTTGCAATCGCATTCACAACAAACCTCATTGTTCTTGGCATAGGTTTGTACAGATTTATGAGGGTTTTACAGTTTAGATTATAATTAAGACTGAATTGCATTTTTTTTACAATTTACACACAACAGAAAGTACTGTCATTTAATGAAGGAAATGACACCAGAAAGCTATTGTTAATTTAGGATTATAAAGCTCATTGTACCCATACTGTATTTAGTTTGTGTGTGTGCGTGTGTGTGTGTGTGAGTATGAAACACTGTAACACTACACAATTCACGACAAAAGAAATATGAAGGTAACTTAAAAAAAACTTTTTAAATGTAAATATTTACACATTACAATTTGCCTCATTACAAATGTGACAGCAGGCCCTGAAGTTAAACATCAACTTTCACTGACCGTTGTAACTGAAAAAAATGTTAAGTTAAATGTTAAATGCTGCAATCGATTAATTCATCTGAAGATGAGGGAAAGCATGAGGTTAATATATAAACACAGATTCCCATATCTTACAGTTAAACAGCGATAAAGAGGGGAAAATACAAGAATTAGTAGATTTAGATGTAAGGAGAAAAAAGGACATATGCAATATGCAGTCTCTAAAATATAAACCGTCTATCATTTCCTTTTGATTGAATCTCTGTTGGATTGGTGTTTTAAAGCCCTGACATGTTATTAATAAACCAGCCTCTAATAGAAATATCATTCCCTTATTTTTCAATCAGCCACAACATCGTGCTAAATCTGCAATGCGTGACTTTAATTAAAGATTGATGGGATGACCATTCGTCAGAGGCACCGTTGATCCTGTAATTAAAATGACAAAAAAAGATTTATTTATAGAAATTACGTTTAACTCTTTTCACTTCACTGTCAGGGAGCCAAGCTCTCTACTTTAATGAGAGGAATCAGGAAATGTAATTTTCCCCTCCCTTCTTTTTCCTCACAGTCAGAGCTAGAACTCAGCATAAGTGGTTGTTCATGTTCTGTTTGAGACATACAAGCTACAGACCCTGAATCTGTTTTAGAATAAAAGGTCTTTTTCTAGAGGACTGTTTCTATTGCTCAAACTTTTTAAACAAGTGAAACTTTGGCTTTCATTGACCTTAGTTCAGCACTTATCATAAAAGAAGAAAGGAATACAAACAAAATAGCTTTGCATTTTTATTTTGGTAATTATGTAGTCTCTTGGAGTTTGACAAGGCCTCTAATGAGTTCTCCCAGGACTTCTTTTATTTGTTTGTTTGTTATTTTTAAGCTTGATTAAGTCCTATGTATTTAGCTAGCACAACTAAACCAAAGGGGGATACAATATGGGCTTAACTTGGTATGTTTCATTCACTTTTGTTGTAAACACAGGTTTAGCCCAGTAAGCTAAATCGTTACTTCTGTGAGAATGGCTTACCTCACGTTTTATAGTTCTTTTTATAGTACCAATTATAAAAGCACATGTAGAATATTGGGTAAAAAAACAACTACAAACTACTATAGCATGTTAAGCATATTGCAACAGAATTCGCAAATGTTTCAAACTCCTCTGCGTTGTAGAAGATTGTAATGTTTTCAATTCATGTAAAAGTTATAAATGCATAAATATAGTAAGCTCAAATACACAGAACTGTTTTCTGACATGGTCTGGTATTGAGAAGTCATTTAACAGTGTTTAAAATACCGTGGCCGTGATGACTGACTGTAAAAGGCGTGGTGTGGTTATTTCGCGCTATGAATCAGAACTCTTGGAAATGCATGTTTACTTGGACAGCCTCATTCTGACTAAAGACATTTTAAAACTATGAATAAACTATCATTAACTCTCACTTGTGCCCCAGACAATGAATCAGTTGAGCTGAGTTCCAGCCACAGTGAATTAATGATACAGATCCACCATCTGTAAATTCCCCACAGACTCTGTAAAACAGGCAGCCATCATCAAACCTCTTTCCTACTGTTTGGTGGCAAACTTCCCATTCCTCTGCTCTGTGTTTTAATGGATTTCTGCAACACTGTAGATACGCATTGAGTTCTGTGTTCTGAGTCAAAGCAAAAAAGATGCATTAAATGATAATAGTGACTGATGATATTTAAACTTTTTTTTTAACCTAAAAAATGACTTTAATAGCACAATGGTCAGATGCTTTGCAAGGCTGTCAGAGTTATTAAAAGAGAAAGGCTTGAGGGATTTCCTTACGTTTATCAGCCAGTACATCACACCCTCACTAGCCCTTAATATATAAATGTAACAGATTCCTCCGATGTCTGTTTTATTATTTTCTGCTATTAAAGCCCTCGGCCCACAGATCTTGAGTTAATTTCAAGACAGAGTTGGCAACAAAGAGTGGGGGAAAAAGCCTTAGCAGGATTTATAATCTTTTCCTCACACTTTTTTCTTTTTTTTCCCTGAAATCGGGATAATAGAGGCAAGCAGAATCTTGCACTGACCAGAGGGGAAATGGAATCAGTGGCTTTCCACTGCTTGATAAAAACGTAATACGTCTTATGATGAATGTTGTTATAAAGCACACCTGTGATAAGATCCAGGTATTCATAATTTCCATCATGTTAATGTTGGAAGATAAACCAAGCTAGTGTCAACCTCAGAGCTTCTCTCAAGCCTGCGCTTGGTCCCATTTTTCTGCGTTGTCACGCCTAACAGATGGTCCTGCTTCTGAATGTGGATGTCAGGAACGTGCCTACACTGGACCAGGGTCCCGCTGAGATGATAATAATACAACTAACTATAAAAGGGAAATGGTGAAAACTAGCTAAAAACTAGCTAAAGTTGGTAGTAATTACCAGTGGTGAGTAGTATTTCCTTTAAAACTGACTCTAGGTTATTATTTGTAGTTTACCTAACTACAGTTTGCAACTAGAAGTGCTTTAAATATTTATACGTTCAATGGCCTTGAATCTATTCGTACAGAAGCATAAAACTAAGTGAGCTTCCTGTTTTCCTCACTCGTTTACAACTGTTCTGGCTTTTTGGTTTTACGGGTCCCTAGAAGTGCCACAAGCAGCTGTGCACTATAAACAAAATTTCCTTTTACCCCCTCACCAAATCTCCATGGTCTCAGCAACCCCACCCCTCCATCCATTTAAACTACAGCAAACAAGCCAACCCAAATGCTGGCAGCTGCAGATGTGAGCCTGTGTCACCTGTGCCTCGTAATGCCCCCTCACACCCCCCCACCTCGCTCTCATCAACCCCCCTTGTGTGCCCCTCAGACTCTGCTGGCGTCTGGTGTGGTAAGAGGGATGACTCTCTCGACGCATCCCTTCCTCTGCTCAGCCTGTCTCCCCATCAACCCCTTCCCATAATTCCCGGCCTACTGGCATCATGGGCCCAATTAGGATGACACATCCTATCAGAGAGCTTGTTTTGCATAGTCGAATACAAATGACTGTGGAAGTGAAATGTTTTCTTAAACTTGGTACAATGAAGACAAAGCTGGCAGTTAGTTTCTGCCCAGGCTGTCATGAAGAGAATGAACATGTCAAACAATGTTTCTGATCGAGAGATATGGGCTTTTTATTTTTACTCAGAACATGTCTTTTAATGCACATGCTGTGTTTTGGACACCTGTCTTTAGGTTATAAACCTTTTGAACAAACCTTGAACACATCTTTGGGTTTTTGTTTTGTTGATTTTATTATAAATCAAATGTTTTGAAACTATTTTTAGGAATTACTCCATAATGCCTGCATCCATCATTATAACAAAATAATTTAATTGCCTCTTCCTCCTTGTCCCCCCCCCCCAAAAAAAAATCAATATTCCCCACCCAAACGTTTAAGCAGTTTTTAGCTTTTATTTGTCCTCTAAAACTGTCTTTAGCTAAATGATACTGACCCTTTGAATCTTTTAACAACGTAATCAATAAAGCATGTTTATGCAAAGCTTGCAGAACCATCAGTTTGGGACTTTTGAAAAAATATGACCCTGGCTGCAGCTTGCTAAGTGCAGAGCGCTAGCACTAAATCTCCAGAGTTAAAGTTTTACTAGGGTGTTATGGGTAAAAATGCCTTGTCAGCCATCTGCCACATTCTCTCCCAACGTCCATATTTCCAGAGCCGCTCAACTCCGGAGAGGGACCCGTACCGTCACCATGGGGCCAAACTGCTCCATAACAGCTCAGCTATTGCTGCTCATATCCTAAATAGCAACACACTCAATTAAAAGAACCTGTGACAGACAGAGCTACACTATTGATGCTTCTGTTCTCCTGTATAGTAATGAATAGTGATGGCAACCCTGTCGGCATGACAACCTGGCATAATGTATTACAAAAACAAGAAAGGGCAAAATATAAAAATGTAAATGCAATTACATAGAAAGACAGGGCAGGCATGGTTCCACACATCATGGTTATCGTGGCTGATTAATCAGGGCTGTAACCACTGATCTGAAAGGGTTACACAGTCCACTGTGCAAAATTAGCTGCCTCTCACGTGCCTTTTAAATTCTAGTATGGCAATCATTGTAAACTGCACATTTTATAAAAGCCCTCTTTGTCTGGCTCTCATATTGGGGACTTTTATTTTGTTTTGAAAAATTAGCATTACATCTTACTCTACTCTGTTTCTCTCTATCATCATGCCTTTTCTCTTCTTCTTTTTCTCACTGTCTAACTAGTTCCTTGTTTCTCATTCAGTCTCATCTATAGCTGTTGGATTCCTTCCAGCTCTGCTGAAACATGTCTTATCTGCTTAAGCTTCTCAAATGCTGATCAAAACAGTTTGTTGAACTGACGTGCATGGACTTCTCTCCTAACAGACTTTGTAGGTCAATAATGCTTCACTACACAGAAATATAAACCTGCTTTTAATTGGAGTTATAATATACAAGACGTTTCTTTTTTTGTTAAATGAATGTGACACCCCCTACACACAAGTTTGTCGCCCCCTACAGGACAAATGACGTGACGTGGTAGCGCACAATGTAGGTTAATTTAATTCTAAGACCACTAGTTTAATTGTTTCGTTTAGCTTTGCTTATCTAATTTATTTTAAAAAGTCCTTAACTATATTACAAGCAACATGACAATTTCAGTTTAAAGTCTGAAACTATTTGAAAAAGTACAATTTGTTTGTCGTTGTCAACGTAACACATCTGCATGCATTTTAACAGTAACCTAGATAAGAAATATATTATTTCCTAATACTGTTATTTCTGAAATCATAAAATATTATTTTATTATTTTCAAAATTCTGAAATGTGTTTCCAGGGTAAAATAAAGTAGATTTAAATTGTAAATAATTATTAATTAAATTAAGCCATATGTGTCTTCTCTACCTGACAGCAATTCCATAAAGCTGCCATATTTATACTGAAATATCTACTCACCTTGTAGTGTAAATCTGAGTGTAGTGTCTGCCACTGCTGTAGTCTGATCACTGTAACGTGAGGGTTCAAATTAGCATCTTTGAATTAGTGCTGGGTGGGGAGGTGGTCTGTACAGGACACATTTCTTACAAATTGTCCAGGTGTATAGTACCAGCACCACCTCAGCTTACAAAGCATGCATGTCTACTGCATAGACAAAAATACATAGGCAAAAATTAGTGAGCTAAGCACTCGTAAATCACAGTGCCTGTAAATCTTATTTCCTGAATCTCTGTGCACAGAGGAAAAAAACATGGAGTTCACTTTGGGGTGGGTGGAGTTAAGAAAAGTGAGAGGGTCTAGAGGTGGAGGTCCGGGGTTGAAGCAATATACCATCAGCATCTGGGAGAAATCCAGGAAGGCAATCTAGCGTGAGAACATTGTGTCAACAAAGGAGTGAGAATAACACCAAACAGAGCCGTGACTGGAGCTGATAGCCTATGAAAGCGACATAATTTTTTTTAGCGCTCACAGCTGGGTCTAAAAGTATTTTAGCTGTAATGCACAAACAGACACATAATAAATTCCAGCACAAACATTGTGACATCATAAATGCAACATGACATTTTCATTAATCAGTTTGAGATTGTTGGAGGGCTTGAAGAGTTTTGAGATTAGAAGACCATTACTCAAGATATTGAGCAGAATGAGCAGTGGGGATGTTAGTGTGTTATAGAACTGTGTGGTGAAAGGGAGGGACATTTAAACTTGAGTTTTTACTAGTCACAGAATGGTTTGGTGGAGTGTATTGACACTGGCAGCTCATCAGTCCAATTTTTCCCATATCCAAAGGAACCTCAAACGCAGTTATTTATATGGATTTCAATGCGAGACAGAAAAAAACCACGATGATAAATGTATATCAAAAACATTATCTAATGATGTCTCGTGGTTCAAACGTTGCTAGATTCATTAAGTTTAGTGGTTGCATTGCGAAAGATGTCGAGACACTTGTAGCAATGACAGATTGATTCTCCAAACTGAGATTAATGGTCTGTTTCATCCTGTTTTATGTTTTAACTCAACTTCTCACATTGCCAATGGATCTTATTCTTTACACAGATTTTTACATCCAAAAGAAGACTTGCCTGCTATTGAGAAGTCATTAGTTTGACGTGGAAACATTCACATTCAAGTTTTTTTGAGAAAGTAATGTAAAACTGACCAAAAACACAAACATATGTGGATTGTGACAGATACCTGGATGCTATTCAACATGTTGTGGTTGTGAACTTACAGCAAATATAGCATACTTAATATATGACAAGCCAGTGATGGGCTATTTCAGGAGTTATTGAATTTACACAGAGTGACTTACATAAAAATCACATTTTGGTCAGTTTGCTATGCCGAACTCCCAGCTTGTGGGAGAAACAAGTTCTGATCTAAAGCTCATGCAGCTGAGATCATATTTGCTACCTGCTTACAGTCGTAAACCACATTTCCCTGGATTTAGCCAATATCATGTTTAGTAATGAAATTCCTCAGGGAAAACAAATTGCTGCTGTCATATAATCAATAGACATGCAGGAATAAATGTCGACTGCATGTTCCCTCATTGGTCATGAAGCATAGTCACTAGCCAGTATACTTTTACCTGCAGCGCCCTTCCCAACATGCACTTGGTCCAAAGAGCTTATGGTTCCAGTTATCGTACACCAGCCATAGACTTCTGCATATGATTTGTAAATGTTTGTTTAGCTTGAGTCTTTAGCAAGTTTCTGTGGCTGAGAAGGTGAGAGGTGTTCTTATGCTGTGTCAGTTTCAACACTCTTTTTTTCTGACTGTGGCTGACAGAGTGCTCTCCTGTGAATCCAGTCTCTTAGGTGGGGGCAAAACACGTTGTCACTGCTTGTTGTCATGTATCCGATAATTAAAAATCTGATTTATTGGCAGGCGTCAACAAACTCAGAGGGCCTCTCTTCTCCTCTCAGCTTTATGATGTTCATCCTTCCTCCGGCTAAATTTACTTGACAAGGGAAAAGAAGGAATACAGAGTTCAGGGAAATAAAAACCTTTGGTTTTTACCCTCTGTCACCTCATCTAGTTCAGCCCCCTCTAGGCTTGTCTGTCATTCAGCTGCCATGGCAACGAGGGCAGACAGAGAACATAGGCACTGACCGGCCTCGCTTTGGTGCAGTTTATTCTAATATTTATTGCCACCCAGAAAATGAGCATGATACAGGCGTGCAAAGGCGGCAGCACTAAGCATTGTGGGTAATGTCAGTTTTAACAAAGACCCAGGGGAACGTGGATGCAGCAAGAGAATCCGTCTTGTTTGATAATTTAACATGACAGTGCAATAAAGCATTTTTGATTTTCCTAAATTTTGACTCTGCTAGCTGGAAGAACTGAGTGTTTTGCATGTGTGATCTCAATGGGCTTGAACATCTGCAATGTGACAATTTTTAGTTGAATTATCTTGAAGCTCCTTAGTGTTTTGTCAAATATGAAATCATCATCATTAGATTGTAAGACTGTGTGATTGACATTGCGTTGTATTAAATAACAATATATCAAAGCAAATGCAATTTATTTAAAAAATTTAATGATTCAATTTTTTTTTATTACATTGATTCAGAGACATACATATACACAGACACTTTGAAAACTAAAAGAGGGCAGTGTACATTGTATTAGGTGAATCCCATAGCCAGGCAGACAGACAGGTAAATGCTGGGTTGTTGAGGCTGTATCAGGTGGTTTCTCTCTCTGGGAGGCCTGAGACAGGCCTGTGCTATGCCGGCTGTCAGCTCATCAGGGTGCACAGGTCCAGCTGGCTGATGGGCTCCAGCTCGGAGGCCTGGGCTGATGACACTTTCCTGTTCCACTGTGACAGGCCCAGTCCGACAGGCGTCAAAAAACACTCAGCCCTTCTCAGTGTTCACAATGTCTAATACACACACATGCACGCGGACACCGGCGCGTATACACATTCACAACCTCATACCTGCTTTGACATGAAAAAACACCCTCGTATTCCAAAGCTTACACAAACACACACCCACACAAACTCGTGATTTACACTCACTGCCTACCCATTTCCACAACCCACCTCTCTGTGACGGGAAATGTGACGACAAACATGCAAACATATCCAGACCCACCTTAAAAATATATATATACATTAACAAAGTTGCCATAAGGCTCATCAGGACAGGATCCAGGGAGAGTAAAGTTATTAGAGCATAGGTGAGTGCTAGAAGCTGTCTTTGCAAGTTGTCAGTAAAGAATGCCCAGAACGCAGACACCTCTGCCAGACCTCTGAAGGTCGGTTTGGTTGAGGAACTTTGGCTGAGTACATACCAGCTGTCTCTTTAACCATCACTCAGACAGTGCAACCCTGTGTGTGTCTGTGTGTGAGGCTTGTGCGTCTTTATTGTCGTTCAAATGCTGCCAGTGTGTGTTCCGTGCTTGCTGCCACACACATATATACGCTCACCAGTTTCATGGGCTACCAGATGCTGACTGCTTGAGGCCTAGAGAGAGAGAGAGAGAGAGAGAGAGAGAGAGAGAGAGAGAGAGAGAGAGAGAGGGGAAGTGAGAGGGGTGGGCACAAAGCTGTAGCGTGACACCCTCTTCTCCCTCGCTTTCATCCAGTCACCAGAAGATGAGCTTGATTTGTTTTGGGAGCCGTCCAATAGACAGAGAGAGAAATAGACCACAGAAAGAGATTCAAGTGGCTAAAAAATAGAGAAAGAATAAACAGGTAAATACAAGAGCATGAGAATACGAGCATGGCACCCCACAGCATTGAGCTGAATGGGCCTCACCAGATATGAAGAGATTAGCCAGCCGCTACTTCCACCCAGGTCTGTTTTTATGGCTGCTAAAGCCTCTGGCAAAAGTTAAAGCCACTTTCAGCAACTCCTCCCTTGCCTACTCCTGCTTACAAACATAGAAAACGAATGGTGGAGAGAGAGCAGAAAGGGTTAGTTACAACATCAGTGCATTACAGTTTTTATAACAAAGTCAGAACAACTGATTTAACCACACTTTAAAATATCTGACAACTACCACAATTCCTGTGAAAAATCTGTTGTATTTAAATTAAATTGTTCATTTTATCAAATGCTATGAAATTAGATTGTGAAGTGAATTGTTATCATTGCATTTATATTATTTACTTTCTTGGCTAATTGGCTGTTAAATGAAAATTGAAATTGTAGAGAATTGTTAACCATTTTTCTGCTCTTCCTTTCTGTAGGATTTTCAGTTATTTGTTGGCCAAATTGCCTTTGGGTCATAATCCGTGCGTGAAAATTAATCACACGCATCAGATTAAAATATATTACACTTTACAATTTGGCTGGTTTTAGTGTGTTTGATAATGACAGTTTTTCTGTGTTGTTTGGTGTTCCTGACATTATTACTTCATCTGCTCATGAGATGAAATCAAATTGCTGCTGTCAGGTTAGAGGAACATTAAATAATTTAAAATTAAAACCATGTGGCAAGAAAAAAAAACAATTGATAAGAAAACAGTGTGTAAACTATCACATTTTTTAAGATCAAGTAATTTGTTGATTTTTATGCATCATCAAAATCTAGACAGGCAATAAAAACAAGCAAGTGCCAAAACAAGACAAACCTCTAAATGAGACAATAGAACTTGTATGATTTGCTGTAGGCATAAATAGCAACATAAACACAGTTCTTTTCAGAAGTTCTCTTGCTCTGATAAACAGGCCAGTTTTAATTCTGACACTTTGTGGAGGCTCACCATGTTAATGTTGGAGTGTGTGTGTGTTTGTTTGTGTGTGATGGGCTAATTCAGTGTCTCGAATGAGCGCTAGCACTCATTCCGCTCGGCTTGTTCTCTTTTAATCTCTTCTTTCACTTTTAATTTTACACCAGAGATACTGAAACAGTCTTCTCAGCGTTTTACCTTCCTCCTCATCCTCATCATTCCTACCTGCTTAATTCTCTTCTAACGGGCCGCACTAAAGTCGTTAGCTGATTAGGGCTCTTAATTGGGCTCAGAAGAGAAAGGTGAAGACATGGCTGAAGTTTGGAAAGAATTTAGTTTTTTGTTCATTTGAAGGGAACAAGTGTTTGACATTATAGATGTTAACTCAGCACAATGTAATAGTGCCAAAAACAAAAAGGTAAGTTACCAATTGTATTATTTTCAGTAATGATAACTTTAAAATAATTTAACAAGAGAACATAGAAGGCTAAACTTGAAAAGATTTATAGTGCTGTCATGTGTACTAATGATAATTTGTTAATAACTGTTTGTAAATTGTTTAACCATTATTAATAATAATGAACAGAAATGCTATAGAACTTTTTTTATTTATTTACATGTATTTTTTAAAATCTCACTCAAACAGATTTGGCAAAACAATTATGCAAAAATATATCAATAGTTTCATGACAACTGCCTCTGTCAACCTCCAAAACATTATTTGTGCCCCTGGCAAAGAAAGGGCTTAAATTCACTTGTAAACGCAAGTGAACTGGAATCTGGAATGAGTTTGACTTTGATCTCTGCCTGACCTTGTGGTTTTAGTAGAGCGTTGATGGCCGCTGCCCGGGCCGCCTGTCAGTAAGAGATGACTGCTGCTTTTTAGTGTGCTGAGCTGTGGGTTGAATGACAATAGAAAACTAATGCACCCCTCCTGCTGACTGGGTGCATGTCTGGGTCATGTGGGACTGGGTGGAGTCACGGTTCAGGAAGGGGTCAAAGATTTTTTATGCATTATTTACATGTGAATTAGGTCACAAGGTTATACGTGGGCGGCCATTTGTGTGTGATTTAATGACTGAACCGTGATGTGTTTATGTAGTTACCAGATACTGTAGCTATTATGTATGTTCACAGTTTATATTATATATAATTAACCGTGCTGTGTTTTTTAATTAATTCCTTCCATCGTTGTCGCATAAAAACTAATTAAAAATAAATAATAAAACAAAGCTGCCGAGACAAGTGTCGTCTTTGACAGCGTAGAGTGGCTTTATGATTAGTGAGAGAGAGAGAGAGAGAGAGAGGGAGAGGGAGAGGGAGAAAACATTTAGAGAGATGGGAGGTGATGAGGGCGTTTGGGGGGTAAATTGCTCATTACGGAGAGAGAGACATTTGTGGATTTGGGCACTGGGCATGTGTGCGATTATTGAATAATGTGAAAAAAGCCCTGTGTGATCAATGGAAAGAGGAAGAGTGCCAGCTGCCGGGATATCTCACACAAATACATACACACACACACACACAGGAAAATAACACACATACTGTACATCTTTGTGTATATCAACATACATACATATCAGCTACACAGAAATTCTTTCATGCATGTACACACGCACATATAACACACAGTGAAAATAGACAGAGCATGACATTTAAAAGGAAAAAGCTGACATTGACTCCATCACTGTCACGGTGGCTGCCATAAAGCAGCGGCAAATATTAAAACATTTTTCATCTGTGCTGCATTATTGGCATCAGAAATTGTTTTCCTCTCAGTCTGATATTCTCCTGAACTGCTGCAGCGCTCCCCTGAGACCACATGCTGGTACCAAGGCCTCCAAACATATTGGCAGTTGATGTGGCGGTATTCGTGTACGCTTGCCACTCAGCGCGTCTATATCCTGCCCCTCCCACCTCCTGCTTTAACCGCCGCCTCTTCTCACACATGCCCTCCTGTCTCGGAACAGAAGAACGGAGACACTGTGTGACCCTGACATAGGAGCTGCTATGTAAATATGCTAATGTGTGTGTTTGGCACAGTGAATGAATCAGAGTGACTCATGTTTGAAAGAGAACCCGTGGGTTAAATCACAGTTACAGTACACACACATTGACTGTGGTATTTATGGTAAATGTCAGAGGGTGAATTAGTTATATGGCTAATGGTAGTGTGTGATTGAAAGAGAACAAGGACCTGCCTGCTTCCTTTTGCCTATTAATTTTAGAAGTCTCTATTTATCTATTGTCTAATTCAGTTAATAAATATAGTCCCAAAATAAGCCAAAACTGATGTAATATCTTTTTAATGATTTCAAATGGAACTAACAGTTGTAAAATATATTATTTATAACTTTTCAGAATTAGCATATCAGCTTGTTTCAAACTTGCATTTTCAGCCGAAAGAAAGCATGACCATACTGGAAAGTTTTGCTAGTGTATATTTTTTACTCAGATGGCCATCTTCAGCTTAAGGGATGAGAATGTGGATCCTCCATCTGCTGGCTTGGGTAAGTGGTGTGAGTTTTATTAAAACCATTTTATACTTATTCTCACATGCCTGGATGGCCTATATACACACACAAACACAATATTGATTCAGTTCAATCGCACAGCACGTGTGTAATGAAAACACGAATCTGTGCCAGTCAGTGACGAGACTACACAGCAAATCTCCCAGGATTTATTCAGCTCTCACTTCTGATACATAAATCAGAGAGAACATAATATACTGTAATAATCATGCCGCTTTGATTATAGTCTCATAAGTCTACTATCAGAAATTACACAACTTGCTAAAAATAATCCTAGATGGAGGATACAGACCGGATGAATCTGTGGTGGTTTCATTTTTGTTTTCAGCAGATAATCACTCAGAATCAAGACTGTTCTCTTGACGTCACCGGTTTAGAAAGCACATCAAGACTGCTGTTTCTCCAGACCTCCAGGCTCTTTTAAGGACACTGTAAGATATTTGCCTCTAATGCGCACAAATGAGGAGCCCAAATGGTCTTATTACAAGGCTTCCCTCAATAGAGACGATACATCAGGTGAAAATACACTACAAAATGGAGAGCGTGATTGTTCTGGGAGCCCAGTGCTCATTACTCAACACAGTCTCTCTTGCTTTTTCTCTCACATTCTCTCTTTCTTTCTCTTTTGCTAACATACACACATTCACACACTCCATTTCCCCTCCTCCATCTCTTTCTTTCCCAAAGTCTCTAGTTTCCGCGGGTACACATGCACGGAGCCAGATTCCCCCCACCATCCCATCTATTAGTCCCTTGCTTTTGTTCTGCATCTCCATAAGAGTAACTAATGCATGTCTGGTGCCTTACTGGATTAGATTAATGTCATTATTGACTGCATCAGTCTCTGTCAAACACGCAATGAAGAGGAGATGAGAACAGGCCTTTTGATCAACATTGCAACATTTCATCATGCGTCTCAGGTTGCTGGATGGACTTTATGCTGATGCTTTTGTCTGAAACCAGTGAAGGTATGAAAGGGGAAGAGTGTGTGTCTCTGTGTGTGTGTGTGTTTATTTAACCATATACTTCCTTCTGAGAATGTCCTCAATTGTAAAAAAAACACTATAAATATAGTAAATGAAGCTTTTATTAAATTGTAAAAATTCAGAAAGTTTTCTATTAAGGTTAAGGTTAGAGTGTGGGTGAGCGTTAGGTTATATTGTTTATAAGTAGCTGTGTAAAAACAATAGAAGTCTATAT
Source organism: Ambastaia sidthimunki (assembly GCA_036877625.1). NCBI lineage: Eukaryota > Metazoa > Chordata > Actinopteri > Cypriniformes > Botiidae > Ambastaia > Ambastaia sidthimunki. The sequence goes on from JAZGTK010000275.1 coordinate 44,619, forward strand.
AATGTCTCTGTTTAGATTGATAAGTAAACGTGTGTGTGTGTGTGCATGTGGAGTGTGTTCATTGGAGGGGGAGAGAGTGAAAGGGGAAAAGAAATGGAAGATTGGATCTATGCTTTTCGTTGAATGTGTTACCTAACGCCTCGGCACTTCCGCCTCCTGAACTTGCTGTGACCTAAGGGCAGTGTAGGGTCAGTTGCCTATTGGTCAGGATGGATGATGTAGTGGGTAATGGCATTACAGACATCTCTGGAGCCTGCGGCTCTTTAGAGCAATAATCACTCATTGTTACTCTATCTGGGCTTTAAAATTTAAACCCATTCTCCACTTGATCTCTGGCAGCTCCACAATACAGCTGCTCAAATACATTTCACAGCACTGTGACTCATACTGCTTTTATATGTTTATATGTTTTTAAATTACTGTTGATGTTGATGTGAATTTATAATTAAATAAATATATACCTAAAATAGTTTAAAAATACTTGGTTTTCACACAAAAAGTCAATAAAACATACAGGGTTTACCTCATCCTTATAGCAAAGCACAAGATTAAAGACACATTTGAAAGGTATTCTCCCTTTATCTCTTCCCCACGCTTGCTCACTCTCATTGCTCTTTCTATAATACTCTGTTTATGAAACACATCAAGAGGAGAGGAGTGAGGCCACACAAGGAGGGAAACTGCTCACTCATTCCTCTCCACCATCTGCCAGGTCACATGACCCATCTGCACACCACAGCCCTGTCAATCAATCAAAGACAGAAACAATCGAGAATAATAGTCATGACAAACTAGGCAGAGGAGAGACGTCCACCACACACACACACACACACACACACACACACACACACACACACACACACTGACTCACTCTCCATGCGTCAAAAAATGAAGGGACAAAACTTAATCAAGAAGGTCGTGTTAGGGAGTGGGGAACAGATTAGATTACTATGGTATTAGATACGGGAAATGATTTCTGTCAAAACCATCTTTACTGCAATTATAATTTGTTAATTATGTATTTCATTAAGTAAGTGGATTAGAGGCAGCGCTGATGGAATAAGTCTGAAGAAGGACTGGACCAGGAAGACCAGACACATACACAGACACATACACAAACACACACAAACACACACACACACACACACACACACACACACACACACACACACACACACACACACACACACACACACATATAATATTATAGTATATAGGGTAGAACAAAGGTGGCAACCACCAAGCATGCAATTCTGTCCACTTGAAACAAAGCCACTGTCTTTTGTTAAATTGTACTGCTATAATAATTTTGCAGTTAGTGTTTTCTGTTGTTCTATGTGTTAGCATGGATTTGGCATCTGCTTCATCAACATTGTCTCTTCATTAAATGTTGGGGAAAAAGGCAGTAGCTACAGTTAACTGGTTTTGGAATTGTGAACAATATTTGCAGTTTTATGGTAAAACCGTTAAGCTCAAAGATGTCAATTTAGAATTTAAACACAATATCTAAGATAGTAAAATAGATATTTTGAGTGTAACAGTTTTTCATGCATTTTATCCACTACTTGTAATAGCATTTTGGTGTTTTAAATGCAAACATTTAAGACAAATAAAAGATGTTTGCAAAAAAAACTAAAAGCACCTAACTGAAAATATTGCCTGCTATGTTTTTAGTAAAGCACTTTGTACAATCTGTTTTACAATGGTGAAATATAAGCTTTGCTGACTGAAAATTCTGCCATGCTCTGAAGTTATGAAGTGCTAATAAACATATCACACGGCAGAAAGAACAATAGCAGAAAGGACAACTAAACTGTAAATTTTAAAGGCTACAGAGGTCACTTTGTGGGCCATGAATGTCAACAGAGAAGTTACACTAAAAGACATAATACTCAGAGAATGTATGGGCCAGATGAAACTAACAGTTATTCGTGACTGGACATTTAATAATCTGTTATTTTTGAGTCAGAAATACTGCATGTTTGCTCAATATGGTGCTCAATATGGCGCAGAGCAAGACTCCAATTTAGATGCAAATATCTGATAAGGCAGAAGTACATCCAGTGATGGAATGCGATTTTTCTTTCCAGTTTTTATATCTGATGTTTATTCTTGACAGACATCAGACAAAAGTGAATGTTGTGGATTCCAAATTCCTGAGGGGATGTAGAAAATAACAAGAATGAAGGCGAGAGGGGGAGAGACAGAGAGAAATTGGAAATAGACAGCCTTCCTCAATCCAATTAAGTCGGTTCAGACATTATGTGGTTTTAAAAAAATGAAAGGCAGTCACTGAAGTACTTCTGTGTCGAAAAATCTGTCATGCACAGAAATGTCAAAATGTTATTGGTCGAGACAGTGTGGTTTGTTTACAACATTACCTTTCTGTAAAGTCATTATTTTTTCCTCAAGGTTTCAACACATTTGTCCTGATCCATACAAATCTGTTTGTCATGGTTCAGGTGCATGTATGAATGTAGATGGTCAGAAGGTTATTGGTGGTCAAACAAACATGAAACTCACGCAGAAGCAGAAAAACAACTAATTTGTAACAAAGCATCACTTCCAATTAATGTATTCATTTACTGAAAGCGTGTAGTATTTTACCTGTCAGAATGCAGAACACATGTACACACGACCCTGAACCAATCAAAACGAGTTAAGAATAGTGCATCAGTGTGTGTGTGTAAAACCAGAGGTTTGCATTATTGGACTTTGAATTCCAGTGCATCATTTCCATATTAAAGCTGGAAACTTTTAATACTGCTGATATTAAATTCTTATTCTTGTCAATGATGGATTTCTTGCAAGCTTGTAGGACTGAAGTATAAACAAATCTCATGCATATGCTAATACATACAGGATAAGAGATAATAAGCATGACTCACATACATAAAACTGGATTTTTTTTCCTCTGGTGCTATTTTTTACATTTCTTGTTATCATAGACCAATAATGAATTTATTTGCTTGGTCTTAAAGTAGGTCTGCGTTTGTTCGCAGCTATATTACTTTTTAACTCAAAGTGTTTGATGTGCCTTTGAAATGCATTCCTGGAAAACAAAGCCATGTGTAATTAGGATCAGCTTACAATTAGACTGTGTGTTTTCACTGCTGTTGAATAATTATTATTGGGATAGTCAGCTCACACACTCATCTCTAATAAAAGAGTTACTAATAGAACAAGGACATAGATTGAAAGAGAAAGCAACGAGGCACATAAAGAGATGTAAAAGTTATGGCTGTTAAAACTCATTTGTAAAGGTTATAACACACTGTGCTTGTGATTGTGTATATGGAGAGATTGTGTATATATAGTCTAAAATGCTCTAGAAATATGATATCTTACCTCCTCCCTCTTCATCATCCCTCCACAGCACTTAACCTGCAATCAGTGAAAGACAGAGATAACAGAAATAGGTTTGCCTACCCAAAGCACATCACCAGTCGACAGTCATTGTCAATCAAAAATAAATGTTTGGATACTTAAGCTGAACCCTACATGCATTCCATATATTAGCAGTTGGTGTCTGGTGGTAAGAGTACTAAAGATACACACTGATCTGAGCACAGCAAAAAAAAAGACATTTCTATGTCTTTCTCTTTATCGCTAAACTTGAAGCAAACAGTCTAATTTACAGGGCAAACTTTTCTCTCTTCAATAGCCTGATTTGATATACTCCAATAGAGCCTTTCTTCCAGACACCATCAATTGTCTATGGATTTTTTTCTTCCACCATGAAAGAGAAACAAAAAGGAGGCCTGCACTGCCTCCAGCCTGAGACGCTTTATTGATATCGATGCAGTAGGAATACTGCCCATTTTCACCAGGGGATCAATCTAGCCCGTCGTGGGGTGTTTTACAAGACGCATCCTCTCTGTGAGGGGTGGCCCTACAGTGTGTGTATGTTTGTGTATCTACGTGGATGACAGCCTTGTAGAAACAGGGTGCCATTACAAACCAAGCAGATCTTACATGCACGTCGGTGGAAGGATAGCAGAAATCACCTCCTGTGAGCAAATACAGAGTCTGCTGTTTTTGTAGGTGAGGCGAATTTAAATTGACCAAAAAGCAACAAGCAATCAACAGCCAGAAAATCTGATGCATCAGTCGATGCCGGAGTCGAAGACTATCTCAGGCTTATTTTTATGAGTTTTCACAAAACAAGCAAGCTGAGGGGAAGTCTATGACCACAGCAGGTGTCAAGCCCTGTTGGACGGTGTCTCATCCAGTTGTGCTTTTATGGACAGCAGTTGCTTCGCTTTGCTGATAACTGCAGTCTACGAAGGCAAGCTAGCGCCCCTTGGTACCAGTTAGCATGGTGGCTGGCAGCTGGAGCAGGCTGATGGAGGGTGATGAGTGGAGTGGAGCATTACTAGGATGGAGGAGAGGACGAAGAAAAGAAGTGGGGGTGGGGAGTGCGCACCTGGCATCCACCACAGATGGGCATAATCATCTCCTACCCAGAAGCCCTCCCTAAACCACCACCATCTCCACCGCTTGAGTACGCGCATACGCATGCAGGCACACGTGCATTTGATCTCACACACAACGGTTTGCTCACGAGCAGACGTGCAGGCAGACTCTCAGGCGCAAGCAGTTTAATCGGTGGAATGCACATAAGCAGATCCGCCCACACAAACAAAGCCTCCCACATTGAACGTATGTGGAAACAGATGCCTGGTGGTTCACATACACACAGCACGGAAGCACAGACGTTTTGCAGGTATCGTCTAGTGGCTTTGTCTTATTGTTGCTTCCTTTACATAAGAAACAATTCCACTGTGTTTGTGTCACGTAACACATTATCTGACAATTTAACATTTATTAGAACACAAGGTACAAATGAGACATACTTAAACTAGTTCTCACAGAGGAACACACACACACACACACACTCACACACACACACACATACCTCTTCTATTTTCCTTGATTGTAAATATATTACACAAGCACGTTGAGCAATTAGACACATCCATGGGGACTCTGCACACAGAAAACAAGCAAACAAATCTTAATAGCTAGAGGAGCACAGGAGCCCTAGAGACACCTGCAGAGTTCATGTCATTATCAGGGCTCTGTTTTGACACGACAGAGACACACATCAGAATGGATTTGTTATTTTCAGGGTAGTGGGTGCAGGAAACAATAGGTGAAACATCATCTGAACACGTACTACACATTCTAAAGCAAACACACATCGCAAGCCGTGATTCAAATGACACGATGGCTTTCCTCCATTCCAGCTGGTGATGAAAAATATGTACCGTCTCGATTATCTCTGTGGCCTGGTGGACGGTTAATGCGTCAAAGGTTCTGTGATTTATTTATCAAAAATTTCACCAGGAAGCACCTGAGACAGACTATCTCATTTAGTGCTGACACACCCCAGGGGAGCCCTCCATTTCCAGGCAACAAAGGGTCCGCTATGCATCCCCTCCAGTCCTTTGATGTTTATTTTAGTAGCCCATCCCCGCTGCGCCAGGTCCCTTTTGTGTCCAGCCAGGTACAACAAGATCAAGCTCAGCCTCAGCCAGTCACAGCTTTTGGGCAGCCCCCTCCACTGACCTGGTCATGAGAAGTCCAGCCCTCTAAACCCTTTACCCCTCGTGTCCCGCTATGTTCCCCCAGTGTCCTGCGCAGCCCGGGGGCAGCTGGTGCTGGTGAGGTGGGAGGACAGGGGAAAAAAATATGAGGGCAAGTCTCTCACTCAAGCAGTGGGAGGGGGAATGATGGGATAGTGGTGGTGTGAGTGAGATTGTGTCTGTTTGTGTAAAAAAAAAGAGGAGGGGGGAGGAGGGGCAACATTTCCTTTCACTGGCTGCCAATCCATCAAGACTCAGGCTACTGCTGTGAGGCCCATCAGCCAGCAGAGAAAAGTACAAGATCCAGCAACAGAGCCCCTCATTCTACAGCCATCACTCATCCACTCTCTCCGAACTCCCTGTGACCCTTCCTCACGCCTCTCTCCACAGCCTACAGTCCTTGCTCCTCAGCACCTAGTCTGAGCTTCAAGCAGAGGGTCACAACCTTTTCCACCCCACCCTGCCCCACCAGCATAACAGAATTAAGCTAAACACTTTAAAATTTCACAGGTAGCACATTATGTTCATAAGACCAACAAACATTGTTTTAGTCTATCATTCATTTAGTCTATAATTATGATTATCATCATCATAATAATCATAATTCACTTTATAATGTCATCTTAAAAGTAGTTTGCTTTAAGTTATTGTTACTTTCACATTCTCCAGTAAAAAAAACACAAAAATTATGATTATTAAATTAAAAAATGAATGAGCTATATCTGTCTGACGCACCAGTCGTTAAGAAGAGAGAAGAAAAAAATTGCAATTTTTCATTGATTATTAAAACAAAGAAAACATTTAGGAAAACATACAATAAAGGTAATTTTAGATGCTCAACTGCTATTTGGAGCAGTGGGATCACTAGACAAGGGCCCAATTAACACATTTTTGTGGAAACCTCAAATTAGACCAAAACTGACATTTGTCACTTTTGCCAGTAGCTCAAAATAAGCCCATGTTCATTCTGACTCATTTTGCCAGCACAGGTCACATATTTAATATGTTGATACAATATACCTTATAAAACAAGATATAGTTATAAGACTTTAAGATATAGTTTATTTAAATAATCTAAAATCTATCTCTAATGGATCACAATCCCCAGGTTCAGAACTGTCTCAAAGATACAACATGTCTGTGTGGCCCGATTTGTCTTGCCGTGTCTCACAAAATTGGTTTATTTTCCTGTCTGTGTATGATAGCGAGAGTACAGTAATAAGTGGGAGAAGGTGAGCGGATGCGTTTACATGACACTGTGCTTGTGTCAGAAATGTGCTTTTCTCAGCAGTCAGAGGAATGAGAACACAGATAGGAAAAGAGAGAAAGCCAGGATGACACACTCTGCAATGAGAACACTAGTTGACATCATTAGACTGGACACATTTTTGTCACGCTTCCAGATTTAACCCGTCTGCATTTCGCTGAATGCCGAATCAGTCTCGCTTCTTTCCCCCCCACCTTCTTTCTTTCTTTTTTTAATATCACATGCTCAGTGTCATAGACATCCTGTCTCTCACAACAGTCTCATAAAGGGAATATATTGTGTCATTGAAAGCTGGACTTAAAAAGACAAAGTTACCACATCACACAGCTGCAGAAATGCACAATGTTTCAGGTGGAGGTCTGAATAGCCATAGACCAAAGCCTTCAAGACAAATTATAGCAAATAAAAAAACAACTCCGAATAGTTTTTTCAAAGATATAACTATACTTTTCCTACAGCATTGATTTTTAATAAATGTAATAACATCAGGTTAAATCAAATATGCCCTTGCTTATCGTTTTATCTGCACATAGGCTCCTGTAATACAAACGTACTTTTCCACTCCACTTTGTTGTTTATCAATGACTTAATTGTGTTTGCTGGTGTTGGCTGAGACTGTGAGGCCGTTATGAAATTCAGTGAGTTTAAAAACAATCGGACATTGTTGCTGGCGAATCACGTTATTGCGACGAAGGCCTCCGGACATTGTGTATGTCTTTATGACAAGACACTCAGCAATATCATGTCCAGATGCAGCACCCTCTGAAACGCACCATAATCTATAAAACAAACCTGACTGCGGGCTGTTTTTAATCGCATGAAGCCTCAAATCAGGACGCAATATTGTTTGAATTCTATTTGTATTGGTGCAACTGACCCTTATATGACTCACTGCCAACATTAAAGGGGAAGAGAGACAGAGGAAAAGAGAGGAATTGCGGGATGTTTGTAAAAGGGAGAAAGGCGAGGGGTTATTTTTTAACTCAAGATGGATGTCCCAGCATCCACTGTGATTAGAGAAATGGATAACTCACTAGCATCTGTGCAAAGTACAATAAAGAGGGATTTAGTGTTACCCTGAGGTAGGCAAGGAGAGCCTGTCTGTCCATTAAACGGTTTATTACAGAGCCAGAAGCCCTGTTCTAACTCACTTATTTCTGCACGGGGGTTTAGACTCTGTGACTGCTTGTCATCCTCTGTAGACAAGGCTCCAGGCTCCATTTCCCTCTATCCCTCTCTCTCTTTATCTCTCTTCTTTTATCCACCTCTATCTATCTCTCACTACTCTTCCCATCCTGTCTTTCAGCCGCTGTCTCCCTCTCTTTCTCTTTTCTCTGTGAGTGCACTAGGTGGATGACAATTAAATGACTCATTGAGCAGCTGGAGAGACCGACCCCCGGCGAGGGCTTAACTACGGAAAGTGAGTATGATCATGTCACACTTCACAATGCTCATTGGCTGTAGCCGTGGCAGCGGGAGGAAAAGGGAGGGGCTACCTTAAAGAGACAGTGACACGGTTGCAGCTGGGCAACAGAGACCAGCTTTGCTGTGCCATTGGACTTTGGACTCGGCTGGCTAACACACATATCATGTTATGTTTACTGAGTGTCTCCTTTGTTTTATTTATGATTGTGAGGGATACTGCAAAACACAAATTTTTTAAGTACGAGAATGTGATTTCAGCAGGTGTGTGCATTAATGTGATATATTGTGTCTGGCTGTTAACTTCTGCTGTACAATCTAACTCAGGACAAGTACAACTGATGTTTTTTACACTTGAAACAGGCGAAGATATCAAATCAGTAATGTATCGTCAAAGCATGACAAACAGGAGTGCTTGTCTCATTAAATGTCCCCATGCACCATTGCAAATCTGAGCTCGGTGTGTGTGTGTGTGCAGGAAAAGACAGCATTGGCTGCGAGGAATTGATGCCCTGTGTTTGGCTAATTAAGACGGCACTAGACATTTCCGTGCAGCGAGATGGCGGAGAGGTGCTAATTCATAATTGACGTAAAGGATGGAGTCTGTCTGTTGGCTTTTTAAACGCTTGAGATTTCGCTGTGATTAGCTGACATGTACCTTTGTGTGAATAATGAAAATATGCACCATGTTCTACACTTTAATGGATACCAAGCCAATCTCAAACCAACGTTTTCCGACAGCCATCACTTCTTCTCTGGGCCTCCCTGGAAGGGCTGTCAGATGAAAAATGGACCTTGTTTGAGATAGACACTTTGTTCAATTTAATCTCCTAATATTCTATTAGTCCAGGTTTCCACACAGGAGCAAGTGTAGGTATATACAATTCCTGCGTTCAGCTCACACTCCAGTGTGCTTTTAGCATCACTGGTGTTATTGCAAGTGGAAACCTGCAATTTTGCATTTGCATTGTGTTGTTCGACAAACCTTTACATTTTACACAATCCAGCATTTTACATCAATGCACTTTGTATGTAAAAATGCACAGAGCTGTGAACCTTGAATGGTCAAATCAAACATGTAAGAGAAACATAAGCCTGTGTAATCAAATAGCCTATAATCAAATAGCGTTTGCTATTTTTTGCACTTCTTGCACACAAAATGCCATGATATTACCATGGTAACATTGTTTTGTGTAGACATGTACCATGACAATACTGTATTTTTTGCATGTGCCAAGATAAAATATGGTGCATTTTGGAATACTGTACTGAAAATGTTTACATTAATATTATATGAATAGTTCCATGGTTTTACTATTTGATATTACTACCGTACCATGGTACCATCACAGCTCTCCACTATCAAACTGACAGTCCTGTATTTACAATCACATCAAAGATAAGTGTGTCTTTCATTTCAGTCTGTGTTTATTCATTAACTCTGCCAGAAACAAAGCAAGGCATGTTGTACAGACCACCCTCTCTACAGACAGAAGACATAGAAGACAAGTATATCTGTACCCACGTCACTCACACTGTGGCCTCAAACAGACAGCTAAAATAACACTCTGGTAGCATAAACAAAGCGAGATTACACCCATGGGAATGTGCGGTCTGATTGTCTATTGTACACTCTTCACCCCTCTCCTCCTCCTTTCTGCTTGACTACAGGCTCCTGACATTTAGCAGCAGTTGTCAGCATCTGTCTATACTCAAAGAATTAAGTTTATGTAAGCTTGGGTTTGTGTGTGCCTTTGTGTTCCTTGTAGATTTCTATGTAGATTAGCCCAAAGGATTGTGAGGCATCAAATGTGGGAACAACAACATATAAAGTATTAGAGAAAATCTGTATCAAAGATAAAATTACATTAAATGCACTAATACTTCTGTATATAAAAATAATTCAATTGAAAACACTTAATCGTAAGTGTTATGCATATCATAAAGTACATGCAAACAAAACCCTGAAATGGAGAACGTACGTGCGAGAGGAATAAATCTGGTGTTTTTTGCCATAATGAGATTACAGCCATTTTGCACCGTAGTCATTAGCACTGCAGCAGAATAATCCAGCCAATCAGAGCGCAGGGAAAAAATAAGCTTTGTCTCTGATGCCCATCAGCTGTCAAGCAGGGCCAGCTGGGTGACATCATGGGGTCTGTTTCCGTGGTGATGATTGACACTGTGTCTGTCAAAGTTGGAGAGCTGCGCACATGTGACTCGTCATTAGCGATGAGAGGGAGAGAGAGAGGTCTCCACTGCCACTGTCCCCCATCCTGTCTAATCACCTGCCATTGTAGCTGAAACGCTGTAAACATTAGCAAAGAAAAAGTGACTGATTTCATCATCAGACAGACACATCGGGCATTAAACCTTTTTCAGTATCATTATCTTTTACATTGTGTTACATCGAGCACAGTCACATATATTTACACACAAGCTCTCTCTCTGGCAATGTAGATGTTAGCAACACTGCTATGACTGCATTGCAGGTGGTACTTGTGCATAGCAGTGTTTTGACACCAGTGAATCATTTTTAAATATGTGTGACGTTATGAGTGGCTGTGTAAATAGCTCACATAATGAAATGTATAGAGAAAAATAATGTAGATCTTGAATTAATAATTTACAGCATAATGAAACTGCTAAATTGTTCAGCTAGGAAGACTGAGGGATGTTTTTTACTAGCTTATTTGTGCAATAGTACAGGCCATCATAAAACAGCAAAGCAATAATAATGAACTTTCTCAGTGAACTCTATACCTGACTGTAAACTCTGCCGTACATTTTTATATAGATGCTCAACAGCAAAGACAACTTTGATCAGTCAGAGCAACATTTCCGCCTCTCAGTGGATGTTAAACTCAAGTGAACTTCCATGACTAATCGCAGTGAAGGCCTTGTGTTGCTGCGGGGTCAAAATTGACATACAGACACCCAAACCAGCCAACACAGCCCTCAATGTCAGCATGTATACAGTGAACTGACATTTTTCTGATGCGCTTATTTAGTGGAAGTGTCATGTCTACACTTGGCTACTGACCAGTGGGAGCATCATATCACATGTAAAGTCACTCCAGATGTTTCTTCTGCGGCTAGTCTGCACATCTGTTTAAAGCAAATCGCATATCCAGGTGTGTATCAAGATGGGTACAATCTTCAAAGAAAAGATTAATTAGCCAACACTTTAAATTAATGTCCATTGACGGACCTTTAATCATGAAGTAATTAATTATCTTTACAACAGACTAATTATATCATTAAGCAAAGTCGACCAAAAATAATTTAATTACACCAAGGCGGTTCCAAGACTTATTTTCAACCCAAGCGCATTGGTATGTAAACAACATCGCCGTAGTTATTGTTCGTACAGACATGTTCCAACACAACAACAGAGGTGGCAGCTAACCGCATGTCTGCCTGTGGATGTCAGCTTCAATTAATTTCCCTACATTCTAGGAAGTTATTTTAAACACCGGTCTAGTAATAATGTCTCCAATGCAGTAAAACCTCTAGGCTCTACAGCAGTACAGTACCAGGGCAGATTAAAGAATCTTATGTGTGATATTTATGCTCTTTTGCTCTCTTCCTGTTTTGTGTACGATTGAAATCCCCACAAGACAAGCAGAGACTGACGGATCTTCAGCAAAGTTCACACTGTGTGCGCTGTGAAACGCACAGAGCCCACCCAAACCTGTCAAAACGACAAACGGCACATCTCCCCTGCACACTGAGCCCTGATATCGCAGCCCTTGTCATTGCAAATGGACGACATCTTCTGTGCATGCCTGATAAGGGCACTCACCTCACAGTGACCTGATTCAATGTACACAAGCTCTCACAAATATACGCTCGAACATGAGCATATAAAACAGGCGTACGCACACATCTCACAGATACACACAAAGCGCACACAGAATCTCTCTGTCTGTCTCTCTTTCCCATCTTGTTGCTTAGACGTGCATGTCTCTGGCAGATGTACAATGTCACAAGCAGAGAGAGGAAAAAAAAGTTGTGTTCTCAGGCAGAGGTATGTCTGCCAATCACATTTCACCACGTCCAACCCTGTGACAAACCCTGTCATTCAAACCTCGCATCACAGGACCATCCGTAAGGTTACCTTTCCTCTGTCGCTCTGTCAATCACAAACTATGGAGCCTAGCCACGAGTCGGACGGGAGCACAAATTTGCAAACCCCGTGAGTAAAGGAAACTCTTTGCACAGCTAAAAGCCTTCCAGTCCTGCAAATGAGTTGACTGACAGCTCATGATTGTCCTTCCTCAGCAGTGACACTTTGGAAGACTCCTAAACTACCATCGTCTCGTCTTCATCATGCTTTGCCTTTTCTCATCTTTCTCTCATTCCTTTCCCCCACTCGCTCTCTATGTGCTTTTTCCCTGCATGCGTGTGTCAAAACGTCAATTTCGCACGACAGGATGTGACAAGGCCCGTTGCCCAGGGGGACGGCTGGAATAGAGGGCTGTGCAAATTGATTTTGATTTCATTCCAAATCATTCAAAGTGTTTAGTTCTAATGGGAGCTGATCAGAGCACAGTTCGGAGCATGGCACCGGGTCTAGAGATTAGTTCTGTCATTCGGGCGATCAGAGCCTGTCGGGTCCACTCCCTCAAAGACGGGCCCCATCAGCCAGGCTCCATCTAAAGCCTACAGTTTACATAACAGACACAGAGCAAGACGAGCGATACCCTCTACCTCACACGAGAGGTGCAGAGATCTTCCCACCAGCGTCCAAAGCTGTCACAGGCATATGCTAATACGACAAGATTGAGGAAAAGAGACACTGCTACAAGCAGTCTATGCAAACAGGCTGACAGGACTGGAGAGGAAGAGAGAGAAACCCACTCTGGATGGAAAACATAGTGAAAGTTGTGAAGATTTGAACGTTTTGTGGAGCTTAACTGCAATTTGAGCTCTTCAATTGTCTGATTTCTTTTAAAATGACACGTAAGGGAAACCAAGGCTACTTGTCATGCTTTCTTACTCCAGTGAATATACTGAACATACTGTTATTGCCCAGGAGAAAATGGACATTTTATTGAACACATTAATGGTGGGTGGGTGTTATACTATATGGGTTAAGATGTTCATCAAAATTTAAACTGTAAAACAGGAAAAAACAATTTATCAAACAAGATAACTATTTTGTTCTGATAAACAAATAATAAATGATAATACATTTGACAGTGACATTCAATGTCAATGTATGGTAACCCATACTTGCAATGTGACCTGCATTTAACCCACCTAGTGAGCACACTGCAGCAATGCAGCACCCAGCACCTCAGTCATTTCCTGCTGGCATTGGATACAGTAAATACAGTACTGTATTCACTTATATACTGTATACAGCAAATACAGTATATAAGTGAATTTACTGTAATGTAAGAGTTTTGAACTTCTTTTTTTAAACCATTCAAAACCACTGCTAGCAAAAAAAAGCAATTTCCTGTGACAACTAGCCTCCTTTCCCCCCTCTTTTAAACAAAATCATATACAATTTCATTTTTGACTACTGACTGTGCACATAATATCTAAAACCCGCATTATATGTCAACAAACCCTCATCTCTGGAAGCTACATTCAATACTGCTCACATTTGTCATCTATGCAGTTTTCTGCTTATTACTTTCCTTGGTAATCACCCCAATTCCTGTCTTGATAAATAAGCTTTCTTCACACAGGTGTCAACACACAACTTTCTTCACACAACTGTGACAACAAACTGGAGGCAGGATGCAGTTTGGAAAGTGGAGCCAGGATTGTTACTTTGTGTGGGTATGGAACAAGTGCCTCTGGCTTCAATTGTAAGTTCATGTACAAGGTTTCTAATTTGCAAGTATTTGATGGGCCAGAACTTTCTAAGGCGATCATGTGACCGCATCAAAGAGTGAGCTAAAGCAGACAAACTTTACAGCCTTTCCATCAGATATAAGAAATCCCAGGAGAGGAGAGAGAGAGCGGGCGAGATAAGAAAAGAACTGAGAGTTGGAGGGTTATTTCAGGATAGACTCCTTCATTTGCACATGCAGACAGGTCCATATGGACACTTGTTATTTTTATATAATGCATTAAGGCTATACAAATTATATAGGATAAAAAAAACTTGAAATGTTTTAAAATGCTTAACATTTTAATTTATATTTGCATATTGTGCATGCTTCTCTATTGAGAGGTTTTAAGTACAGTCACAGATAGCTACTATATCTTATAAAAATCTGATAAATACATATGCAAGTTGAACAATCTGTCCTAGCCTTCAGTGTTCATGGAATCAGTCTCAATCAGCAGTATCTCATCAGCCCAGGTCAGACTTATTAAAAACTTTCATTAGTGTGACACAGGGGCATCGCTCTCCCATGGCCTGTGTGAGTGTCTGTGTGGAATGACAGTGGGGCGAGTTGCCAGTCTTCATAGGGGACATGACTGTGCCAGAGTCCTGGAGCCTGTGCCCTTATGCCAAGGACAGGTGTGGCAGAAGGCTTGGTTCAGCAAAAATACGGCATGATATACATTTCACAATTTTCTGTCTGTATTTCCATTGTGTGACCTGTCATCTGGCGAGTTTATGTCATTACCCAAATGTTTTAACAAACAAATAATTCCATATTAATAATAACAATGAAAAACGCCACAGGACAAAATTTGTTTGGTGCAACATTCGTACCACACGTCATCATATTTAATTTCAAATTGTAAAACAAAGATGGCATTCATATGTTTGCTGAGCGATTATCATTACAACTAACCGTCTCTTGTTTAACTCCAGGTTTTGTACGGCTGCGAGAACTCACCTGTGAGTATGTCTTGTTATGTCATTTATTCCCGGTGAGATCAGAGGCCTGATCCCCATGAGGTCAGCACTTTCTCTCCTCCCCCTGCGTCTCACCACTGCTTTAAGGTACCTACTCATGCCACAAAGAGACAGATCTAATAGACTGATACACAGGTTTTGACATGCTATTTGAGCGTGCAGCCGCCCTGTAATTGGCCACGTCATCATGCATTAAATTAACCATATATAGCAAAGTGTTCAGAGACGAGTGTCTTTGGCCGATCCATCAGACGTCAGGACAAATTGCTTCAGACGGATCTCTCCATTGGGCTAAGAGAGAGAGACAGAGAGAGAGAGAGGAAAGGATTAACCAGCAAGTCTTTTTGTAGTATTGCTCTAACTGATGAGGATATGGTGTTTTGTGGCGAAGTCTAATCTAAACTAAACTTCAAGCCATTGCATCTTTATTAGCAACCAGAAAATGAAAAGTAACACTTTTCTGTAACATTTTTTTACAAAGTGAAATATAAAGCATAATAATTTGATATAAAATAAACTTTAAAATAAAAATATAAAATAAAACATACTATTATGCTGTCTACTTTCCTAACTTGTTCATACTTACTAGGTTCATACTTACTAGGGTGTTAAGTCTGTGTATCAGGTTGAGTCTGTGTATCATGCTCTCTGCTAAAAGGTTTATACACTCAACATCCACCACACACAGAAAGCCAACACACACTAACCTCTGTTCCTCCCCTCTAATTACCCAGAGATCCACACGTTCCACCTCTGTATATAGCAATTAATATGGCAACCACACAATGATGAGCTGATTCATTTTTTAATTCATTCATTTTTATGTGGATCTGCATACAGCCCAGTCTGGAGAACAATTATTCAATTGGATATGTTCACATAGTGCACAAATTATTGAATAATATCTCCTCATGCTGTTGATAAGGGTGTGAACAAGATGGAGGTGAATAATACACTGACAGAAGCTATTTTGATCTTTAAATTCCCTTTAAATAGAGTGACCTTTACCTAGAAGTTATATAAAGATGAAATTTAAGCAGACTGGAGTTTAGATTTATTAACATGGAATCTGAAATAGAGCAACACTTTATTGCCTCATGTGCTGCCGCAGGACTTATGAGGACATTTGCCATTTTAGGCTCTCAATATTACCATATTATTATTTCATTACTCCTTCATGCCAATCTCTAAACTCAAACATGGCCGTAAGTGCCAACGATGTCAGTTTAAAAAGAAAAGAGTACATGCGATATATTGAAAATGCAATCAGCCCAGTGACTCCTATCTACTAGTTTTTACTCATGGATTTTCTATAGCTGAGGGTATCGCTTACAAATGCTTGCTCACCTCAGCCTCTAACACTCTCCCAGTTTCACACACACATACACACCCCAGCCTTTATGTTCACACAACACCGTTATAGACCTAGTCAAAGGGCCCAGGTTTATTTTCCTCTGCACGGGGGATGTAAGCATTGAAAACACAAGCTGTGTTTGAGGGAGGAAGTTGGCGAGACAACAGAGGAGGCTTTATACTGCTGACAATAGGGAGAGGATCACAATGGCGTCCTGCAGAGCCAGTGGCACACAACGGGATTACAGCAAGTGAGACCTGAAGCACTGCACAGCCACTGCAATCAAAGACATCCACAAGCACAGCTGAAGACTCCTGCTTCTCACCTAGCGGTGACCCAAATGTTTAAGCCAAATAAAGAGGTAAAGTGCTCTGAGAAGTGTGTCGCGGTGTATAAATACCACACAAGGCTCTTGTTATTTCCACCCACCACGCAACTGAACTGGAGTGTGCACTTGAGATCAGTAAGATGCAGCCAAACAAACACTATCTCCAGTCTGCAAGGAAGTAGTTTCAATATTCAATTACAGAACATCAAGTTTTTCTTGTGATTATGTTTTATTTCTTTAAAAAACAACAAAAAAATCTTTATTACTTTCAAGCTTGCCTGCCACAGTCGTTATTTTCTGTCATCATGTGGCCTGGATATTCTTCAAAATTCACCTTTTTCAATATAGGTTTGGCAAGATTCATCTGAGCTTTTCAGCTGATGCCTGCTCAGATGTTGATGGAAGCATCACCTCCTAACACTTCCTGTTCATCTCCATCCCCCTTGTTGACTTTTACATTCATATTTTAGCTCCACGCACATCACTGTCCTACATTATGTACCTCCCGGGTGTCCTTACAGAGGGCTATCAGCAGCCATCTCAACAGGGGTGCCGCATGGCTCTGTCATGGGCCCTGGTGTTAGACCTGGCCCCTGTGACAGGGAGCAACGTGGCTGCTAATCAGGGTATTCATCACGACGGCTAGGAGCTGTGACAAGAGAGCCTGCACTACTCAATTGTCCCTCAAATATGAACTTATCATTTAATTATTCTCCCGTGCCTCATGATTGCCTTGTCAAGATGCAGGTTAGTTAAGAGAAGAGATCTCTTCTCACTGTCCGGGTCCCTGCCCTCATTGTGACAATTACTCGTCCCATCAAAACATCAGCTGCCCAGGAGATCCTCGAAAATGATTTCGTTTTATCCACACTGATTCCGACTGCTTTTTTCCCCTTGCTCTGCCAGCTGGAGGGTTGGAGTCATGATGTGGGTTGATCCATAAGTGGGGTAACGTTTGATTGCTACACTCTTGGTAGAATAAACAGGGGAGTGGGATCGGATGGTAGCTCACACAGCTTGTGGATTTTTTAGGATCCTGGAATGATGAAAAGATTTAGATTCAAGAAAGATTCAAGAATGTAATGCAATCATATAAGGAATGCTTCATTTTACAAAGAATTACAAGTACTTAACTAAAATCATAATTCTTTTTTTTGTCTAGCGCACTATGGATTACATAAGGAATGTTTGTATTCTGATTTTGAAATAACTAAGAATAAGTGCATTAAATTAAGAAAAACGACATTGTAAAATCAGGAAAGCCAAGAGACACTTACACTATGACAGAGTAATTTTTAACTGTGCCACTTCTGGCTGGCAGAACCTTAAAATTCCAACTCCAATTCTGTCCAACACTCATGTAATAAAATCACTCGCAGTATTAAGAGGGATCTTGGCATTTTTTTTTATTTCTGTGCAACAGTTTACAGCCGTCAGGGGAAACAGAGCCCAACCTATAAAAGTTCCAGCCGGGCCTAAACTGAAGTCTTTCAGATGAAGACGTATGTCATAGAGTGAGCTAGAGATCCAAAGTGAGAGAGGCCAGGATAACTTTAAGGCCAGGATACCCTTCTTACTAAACCACTCATTAACTCCACCTATGTGATACAAATGACATTGTGAGCATGACATTTTCACCAATTATTCCTAGATGAATGGAATAAAATCAAGGTTTAATTTCTTATTATTTGTGTCTGTTTTACTCTCACTGTCCGTCAAAAATGCTACTTCTGAGTGCAGAATTTTACTGAGGCTGGCAGGCAATGGTGGAGAGACTCTTTCTTTAGAAAGGTGATTCTCACCTGGTTTTGCTTTAAAACACTTTACATTGTGGCAACCCAACACAGCACCAAAATATCAACACATTAATTTCTTCTGTGTATTAACTATTTTCCTTTCTTTTGTCTACCTAGTCCAGTTTAGGGTTCGAGTCAAATCATCCTTGAGCCCTTCCATTGTGTAGTGTAAGCAAGGATTAAATGAAATATGAACTTGTGAAACCTTATACAGTATTTGAATGCAGAAAAAATTATGTCTGTTGTACACCTGCTCTAGTGTTGTACTATTCTAGTACATTAGCATTGTTTCTTTATAAATGCCTTAAGCTTGTATTATTCTCAATTAAGCCTGTTTAAGTCACTTTAGGTAAAAGCTGCTAAATGAATAAAATGCAAACAATATGTTTTCATATAAATATATCTAAAGACCAGAAGGCAGCACTTGTTTTTGTTCATACACCTATAGCTTCCAGATTGATCTTCATTCTTTATGATTAAAGATAGTGATTAGTGGCATGAATTTCTATTCTTTTTCTTTATTTTCATGTTCATTTCTCTTTGTTTGTTTGTAGCTGGCCTTGCATTTTGGATCAATAGTGTTATTGGTATACAGTGCTCTGAATCACAAAATTTAAATTCCTGTATTTGGCACATGCCAAAATTTACCAAAGTGAGAGTGCAAACGAAGCACCACAGCACTGGGTTTAGTGTTGTAAAACCTCTTACTAGATGGTTTTATTCATACTATAAACAAAAAACCCAAAAGATCAGAATCAAGTAGACCTTATCTCACACCACGATGAGCTCACCTCCTTCATGAGGTCAAAGATACAAATATCCAACATGCTTTGTTGATATTGTTAAAATAACATGGTAATGGCTTAAATGTGCTCACCCTTCAGGCACCATTTGAGGTTTTTAAAGGCCATCGCTGCTCAGCGTACAGCATTTTGATGCACTTTCCTTTAAAAGTGCTCTCTCTAACCACGCCGAAGCCCATCTTCTCACAGCTCAAATTTTATCGCTCACAATAAATCCCAAGAATGGCAGAAAGGTGCTGCTTAAAGTGAGGTGCGAGGAACTTTCAGATGAATTGTGGCAGTCAGAATGCTGACTTTGACAAGCATATCAGCATGTCTCCCCGGATCCTGCATCAGAGGCACAGTTGAAAAACATACCGAGATCTACCTGGCCCGTCTCTCCTCCGGGACGGAGATAGCGACGATGATGGGATGAAATCCCTCCGCACTTCCCCCATCTGTGTCGAATCCTGCAGTGACAAGCATGAAAACCTGCGTAATCAAAGCATAATTGATTATACTAATTGCCACGGCATAATTGGATCCGACTCGATTAAAAAGCCTGAGTAATTGAAATGAATTACAAATGATGCATTTATTACCATCGAAATAAAAAAAAGAGAGAGAAAGAAAGCAAAAAGCTTGAAGGGTTGGGCTTTGTCTGCAGAGCTTGGGATCCTGATGCACCTGCAATGCTAAATCATCAGTGCTTCACTAGATAGCGGTGGGCCGGGAATGCTTTGTGCTGTTTTTGCAATTCCTCAATGCGGATTTATATCTTTTGCTTCAGGAAAGGTTGTAATATTTCACAGTGCGCAGCACAGACCACGACACAGTACTACTATGCGGGCGTTCAGAGTGCTGGAGGGGGGCGAGGGGGGTTAAAAAACAGTATCAGCATATATTGTAATTTTATTATGATAAGGCCATGCTTAAAAGCCAAGGAGGTGTCCATCTGCAAGGGACGAGTGGGTTTATTTTACAAATACACAAAGCTTCCGGACGGTTCCTCAACCATCATTAGCGGTCCCACTACAACAGGGAATATCAGCAAATGAGAACAGGTGCACCTCTACCATACCCCCATAACATAAACTTTGACTTGATAACATAAACCACTTTGCAGCCACTTTCTGAGATGCAGTGTGTGCTTTACATATACGTGTGCCTGACTGTGTATGCCTGTATGTGCACATGAGTGTTTTTTATTCTCCGGTCCTGTCAGAATTTCCTTTCAAACTCGTCTGATCGGGTCGAGTCTCATCATGCTGTCACCCCAGCTCGCTTTTCATTAGTCTGCCTCTCTCTCTCTCTCTCTCTACCGTCTCTATTCGCCTAGCCAAGCAGAAGAACTCAAACACACGCGCAAATTAAATCGACATCCAAACTCACTCTCATATACAAAGCAATTTAAATGATATTCATTAGAGCGATGACAAGTCCTGATGAGGCTTCCAGGAGGAGAGCACTTCTTCAGCGCTTTTGCGACTCCGTTTCATGCTCACTGATGCATGACACTCGTCGCCATACCGTCACTTAAAATACAGAGAAAAGCAGAAGATTAAAAAAACACATCCCACAACACTGTGGGCTTGCCTCAAAACAGCTCACCTCTTCCCAACATCCCTTCTGTATCTCCGTCTGGCTGTTTGCGTTTTGTGCCCTGTCCACACACCTGACTTTTCTGCTGACTGATTAAACTTCAGTCTTTTCCTCCCTGAAAACATGGAAAAATTAGAATATCTGATGTAATATTCTGCCTGTTTTTACATTTCTTTTTTTCTGTCATTATTTATGTCCATGCCAATTAACTGCTGTCAGCTGCTCTTAATGTATTAAAAAGCAAAGCTCTTTTTTTATTATTCTTCTCTTCATTCGGACGAGAGCCAATTAATTTGGTCTTTTCTCTCAGCCCCTAATTAACCCCTTCAGGACTGAAATGATGGCTAATGCCACTGATTGAGGCCAAGCTTGAAATTACCCAGAATTACCTGACTGCTGTGAGCTAGAAGGGAGATTACTGCATGCCCATTGTTCAGAAAACTGCCATTCATCAGTTCGGTTACCCATAATTCATTAGGAGGAAAGGAACAAAATGGAGCCGATAATGTAGTGGTTTGTTGAAGACACTTAACGTACATTTCTCTCACTTGCTCCTGTTCTTTTATCCTTCCTATCATTGTCTAACTCAAAGCTTTGGCAGCCACAAGAGTCTGATGTTGTAATCAATATATGTGAGCTGATGTGAGTCTGGACATGCGTGTTAATTAAGCAGCTAGTGGGTGGAAATAATTTAAGTGTGAAAATGAGTTTTAAGAGGGGACTTGAGACTCAGATAACTGTCTTTGGAAGCCAGCCACTGACGTGCAGCGCTATCTAACATGCCCCGCCCAACAGGTAGCGATCAACCAATAACAAACAGGATGCATGTTAACCACTGTTCTTGCTGTTTTTAGGGATTTAGGTGTGCACCTGTTACATAACCCAGGCTATTAAATCAAATGTCAGGAGAAGCCTAAACATACTATATGAAGATTAAATATAGAATTATTTATTTTACTGAATTACATTTAATTGTTATGTAGGAACATATTGTGTGACAAAGATGATGATATTGTATTATTAGTTTTGGTATTACATATAATATTTTTAGTATTAGCTTTTTGCCAGCTAATGTTTTAACTGTTTTATTCATCTTTGTAAAGATGTCTTCTACTGATAACAATCTTTAATTGTAAAGCCAGTATATAATTCTGACTGCATCGCAGAACTCAATGTCTTCATGTGTATTGTAGTGTGTCCAGGGCTATTGTTTAGAAGACAATAATGAGAAAAAAACACCCCCAGGGCCAAACACGGCCCCTGCCATTTCAGAAAATAAGACACTCAAAATAGTTTGCTCATGCTGACCTCTTAATTCTGTTATTCTATTAGAGATGGGGGCAAATTGAATTTGGGTGTGTGCGTGTGTTTATGGAGCAGTACGAGGGGTGTTACAGGTTAAATGGTGCTAAGCACTTTCCCTTATCACTGTGCTTTAGAAGATTCACCTCTGACCTTTCTGAGAGGTCCTCTCCAGTCTGAGCCCCAGAGCAACAAACCCTCCGACATCAGCCAGCCAAACACCGACAATCACCTCATATCACTTCTCTAACTGCCCTCAAGCAAGGATATTTTTCTTTTCCTCTTTTCTTTTTCCCTTTCACTTCCGTTTCTATCCCATCCAATCCGTGTCTATCCTAAATCAGTCATATAAATACTTAAGTACTATCCACGGTTTATTTCTAAATGAGATGGAACAGAAATCTGTACGCATAGTTCTACTTGAAGATGAAAGAACTAAGATAGAAAAAAGTAAATTTAAAAGAAATTATTAGATCAAGAATATGAAACATTAGATGTCAAATGACTGTCACTGTGAAAAGGAAGAGAGGAAAGATGAAAGCCATGCGTTGGTGTTGACACAGACCTGAGTGAACTGATGATACTGCACATGTATAGCACCTCAGATGGCACCAGTGGAAACTTGGTGTATGTGGTGTAAGACTTCCTATGAGATCAAACATAACATTTTCAATATTACAAATATTGTACAAAGCTAGATAGGATCATAATTAAATAATATTTAACCATTCTTGATCAGTATAGGCTTTATTTATGCTTATTTTTTACTCACTGTCTTCATCAATAAACAAGGAACAGCAAAATGTTTTAATGTAAATGTATAAACAACTTCTAATATTTAATATATTTAAATAATGATTTTCTCATTTAAATGTTGTATTTTTAAAACTGGTAGTCACTAAACAAGCAAGTAAATAAAATAATGTGCTCACCTGTTTTCAGAACACCTGACTCCTCAGTGCTCTCTGTAGTATTAAGCTGTTAGCTTGTGCTGGAAAACACTGAGCACCCACAGTTTTGCATAAACTCAGCTGCTGTAGCCCGCCGTTTACCCCCAGGCTCAGGTCAAAGGTCAGGGGTGAGTGACAGGGCAAGAGGGCCATTTCAGGGCCATGTTTGTTTAAATCTTTACAAGGCAAAAAAGATTATATTAGTGATAATGTTACTCACTCTTGCATTTTTTATGACCCACTATCGAATTGTGCTTAAGAAATACATTTTGTTATTTATTTGTATTATTACACAGGGCCTATACAACTGCTGACATTACACTCCTGAAATATGAGCGTATGTAATTCTGTGGAACGTAATATTTTATTGATGACAAGGATTCAGAGAAAAAAAATCAAGAATAAGAGAGGTTTTTCTTATTATATAAAATCAAAACTGTGCCTAATTTCATTCTGATTTGATATCACATATGTGAAGCTTTGAATACTCTTCCACACTTGTGCATAACAATGTGCAGTAGCAGATTTCTGGCATCAAAATATCACACTGTGTTGAGCATGGCATCAATTAAAATGCATAATTTCAGTTTGTCTCTAGGGCATAGGTGCAGTGCAAACAAAAACAATGTTGTTTTGTAGGCAAATTAAAATGAATTAGTATATAAATGAAGTCATGGGTGGCGTCTGCAACTTCTATCCCAGACAGCTTTTATTGTGCTACATGCGCTAAAAGAATCACCCTCAGTGTTTTTTATAAGCATTCTTTTTATATTGGCTTTATCATTCATCTCTGTTGGTGGGCTTTGATGTCTGCCCTTGTGTGATGAATATTGAGGGGTGTGCGGGTAGCTGTATTGTAGCAACTAACTGCTTTTGTACTGTAGATAATTCTTACCCTGTTGTGTTTGTCTGTTCATGGACGTGCAGGCCAAGGTGGGAATGCGAGCAGGTCAGGTAGAAGTCAACGTGTGCTTGCAGAGACCTTATTACCTCTTCCTGTGTGGAGTGTGTTGTGTCTCGAGTGATTGGTGATCACATTTGTAATGGCACCCTGCTGCAAAACGCCATTATGCCCTTTGTCATCTTTGAGAGACAGTTGGCTGTCAGTGGCTCACTAAGACAAGAGATATAAATGGCAAACACACACTCACATACACTTAACATGTCTGTGTGATGATTTTGCCACAGGAGACCACAGGTGTGTGTTTAGCGGTTTTACGTAGGAATTAAAGTCTTTCCAACTCCTGGTTCCCTAAGCTGTGTGGCATATTGATTTCTTGTTGTGCAAAGAACCGTTCAAGCCCCATTTAAGATTTCTATCCCGCACGTAGCTGGGAGCACACAGAGGCTTGTAAATTAGGAAAATTGCACATTCATCACATGCATTATTTTAAGATACTTTGGGAACCTGACAGCTTAAAGATCTACGGTGGTGCATTACAAAACGGTACGACTGCTTCTCTCTCCTCCTTGGGGTAATGTTGGGGTCATCGGGACATATATGATTTAAAGGAGTTTTTTTGTGTTAATATCCTTTTTTTTTCTTCTATGCGTGTGGAGATAGTCTGCGTGTGAGCGTGCAATTGGGAGAATTTATAAGCTGCTTTAAATTAGCATGTGTAACGGGAGCGCTTCCAAGGTGAGGCTGCAGATGGTGAGTGAATTACAGTGCATGTAAATTACACAGGTTAAGAGAGACAGCTCGCCTCAAAGGTGGCCGCAGACAAAGTGAAGCTTTGGGTCAGCGCAGCAGTGAATCAATCAGGCCCGACGGTTTAGTGCAGCGTGTGGATGCACGTGTCACCTGCATCGTTGTAATTTGCTATGCGCAGGATGTGCCCGCTTATTGTACAGGCCTCTTGAAAATTGTGTGTGTTTTTGTGTGATAGTGCAAACACAGATGCATTTCCACCAGTGTGCGTAATCCGCAATTTTGTTTATCTTAGAACTTCAGCAACACACGGCGTCCCTCAGAAGCTCAATAGCGTTACAACGTAGCATTCATTCGTGTTAGAGAGCATTTTGTGCGAGGGATGGTTTGAGAGTTTCTAAAAGTTTGACACGCTCTGGTCTTTTGCAACAGAGCAATGGGATAAAGCTGAAACTGTGTGGTTCAGTCCCGTGCTCATAAACCTCATTCTGAGCCAATTATGCGTACAGACCAATTACACTCCATACATCCTGGGAAATATACTCATTGTTCAGTTATTTAGGCACAAAGCAATTATGTAGAACTTTTCTACACAAACACCTTTTGCAGCTTTAATTGTAATGTGCTTTGAATTTGACTCAGTTCACAACGGGGAGTGACATACATACACAATCTCCAGACCGATTTTAACGTATTTGTGGTACAAAATTAATACAGCCCTGACTCACAACATCTTGTATACAGATATCATTTATAGTCATAAATTTAACTTTAAAAAGATGCCTTTAGCATCAGGGTGGAGTGGGGGATTATTTGCATATGTGGGAGTGTGTAGGAACATCTTGATAGTTTAATGTCTCAGTGCATACTTGTTTTCAACCTTAATAACCGCCAGTTTTGTGGCTCACCTGACTGAAATGGAGGAGAGAAAATGGCTTTCTTACACTTCAATTTCTCGCATATTTTCTTTGCGACTAATGAGCACTTTAAATATGGCGCCAATCCTTAGGGAATCCTGTGAAGGTTGACATTTTCACACACAGCAACACCTTGTCATTACACATGATGTAGCCTCCATCTGATTCCTGACGTCTCTGAGCGTGCCCATGTAGGTGTGCAAGCCGAATGCTCACTGACAGATCTGATGAGGAATACATTCAGTAACTAAACAAAACGCATTTAAGAAAGTGTCCCACCATTATGAAATATACCTTATACATGCTTTTACTTCCACTGTTCTGTTTAAAAAAGGTTCTCTCACTCTCTCTCACACACACTCTCTCTCACACACTCTCACACACTCTCTCACACACACACACACACACACACACACACACACACACACACACACACACACACACTCACACACTCACTCACACACTCACTCACACACTCACTCACACACTCACTCACACACTCACTCACACACACACACTCTCTCTCTCTCTCTCTCTCTGAATCATGTCTCTTCCCCTCTCTTGTGCACATAAACATCAAACCAGGCTTCTGCATGCAGTACAGTATGATATTTTTTTCTGTGCTATCTATGCTAAAGCAGGACTTTATAGTCAAACTATAAATGTAGTTTTGTTGTCATAATGGATGAGGCCCAAACAAATTTGTCCCTGCAAAATAGCACCCTGTGCTAATTACAAGAGTGAAAATAGTGGAAAAAAGAGACAGTTAATGTCAGAGCAATTATCTACTACATTCCATTGCAGAGAGGGAAAACACATCGCTCTTCAGGCTGCCTGATGGCTCCCTAGTTAAACCATATTAGGAGACGTTGCGAGACGGTGTCACCAAACAGGGAATTACATGAGAGGAGTGATGGGATAGGTCAGCACCAAATATACAACACCACAAATGTCGGCTGCATCAGAGGTAAACACTTCCTGTTTGAGAGGCCAGCTACAGAGGTCTATGCATGCACACTTTCAGTGTCGTGTAGCTGTAGGGGCAGACCACCGGACCACTCTTTTCACACTCTTGTTGTCTGCTATTTAACTGACAGCAGTTTGCTTTAATCTCCTCATTTCTTATCCCCCGGCGCCAACAGACTTGTGAGCCATGACACATCAAATTATTGCAAAAAACCCAAAACAATTTCAATTTAATGCTGCAGTAGAAAAAAGGTTATATGAAGTCATATAATGAGTGCTTCATTGTCAACAACAAACAAAAAGGACACATGGCACAGAATGCATAACAGTGCCTGTGCTGTTAACATGCCAATATTTTACACATAAGACTTCCATTCACTGGCAGCTGTCAGTTACTTCAGTAAATTAACTGCCAAAATGTAGCAGAACTGTCAATTGCAGGTAAGGTAACCATGGTTACCTTTCATATCCTTAAAAATGATGAAGCTGCAGTGTGGTTTTATGGAGAAAAAGACAGACCAACAAAATAAAAGTTACCAATCAAAAAGGCATTCTACAATATAAAACAACCAAGAGTGTTTATAAATAAAAGGTTACATTGTGGACTTCCTCCTTACATGATAAAGTAGCATCTTTTTATACAACCATTTAAGTAAAATGATGGAACAAGTACTTCTTGTTTAACCCTTTGAGCACGAGGTGGTAATAAAACTTAAGGGTGTTTTTTCATGTTTTTTTCTCGTTTTCGTATCTTCTGATTAAATAACATTATAAAACTATTGTGCAAAACAATTTCATTAATGTCTTCATATATTGTGCACCAGTAAATTGTCATACTCATCTTAAATTAAAAAATATAAAACGATGCATAATTTAGACAGAAATTAGTTTGTTTTTATGTACATATTTTTACACTGACCTGAATTCATAAAGGCCCCTGATTTAAGCAAAGTAAAAGACTGCTATTTTGGATTCACATATATCTCTCCGCTGCAAGCTGTCTGGGTATATGGGGTGGTCTATTGTTTTTGGGTATAATCAAGAATTTGCCTGCTCAGATATATTAACTTGGCAATTTCAAATCTCTAATTGCTCTCCTTTTTATTTGTATTTTATATTTACTTTTCTGGGGGTTGTATAGAAGTATAGAAGTATTTAAACGTACTCAGAGGGTTAAATTTTATTCTGCTGACACCAGCATACTTATGTCACGTAAAAACAGAAAAAAGACAAAAAGGAAAGAGAGAAAGAAAGAAAAGCCCAGATTTAGTTATCAAATATTGAACTAAATCATTTCATTAAACATGCAGCTTACTGCATCTTAGGGATGCCAAAAAAATCCAATTTACACAATTTTCAAATACATACAACTTCATTTTAGGTATTTTTTATTTACCTTCATATTTTATCAGTGACAAAAGCACCTCTTTACTCAACACTGCACAGTTAGAAATAAAAATGCAGAAAGTTAACGTCTCTAGGGTTGAATGAGTGTTCCCTGGAGAAAAACTCCAAATAATGTGCCAAAACTAAACAGTAGTTTTCTGGCATCTATGTGCAGTTAGTTCTTTGTTAGTTACTTTAAGTTCTTTTATTTTTTTCTTTAAGAAATGTTAGTCAGAAGGCTTGAAAAAGGACAGAAAGATAAGAGACAGAGTTTTTGTCCTTGGCCATTGCTAAGGTTTCTCATGTTCACTAACATACATAAGATGGTCCTCAGGAGATTTGCCATGGGTCTTACTCAGATGGAGCTTGACAGCGTGTTTGCTGGCAAAAGTCCGATTACACAGTTTACACTGATATGAGGTGCCATTTGGCTCCTCATCTGGAGAAGGGGAAAGTGAGTGAGGACTTGGGTTTGAGACTGAATGGGCCAAAGAATGAGCTTGGGATGTAAGCAGTTTCTCAGAAAGTCCCTTGGTGTGACGTGAGATCTGGCTAACAAGCTGTTCTCCAGATAACTTAGCCAGGTCCCTGAGCCGGAATCCCAGATGTGACTCAAGATGGCTGATGTAGGTGGAAGGGGAACGGATCTGTGATGCACAGTCACTGCAGAAGAAGACAGGGTGGCCAGAGTCAAGATTTTTTAAGAACTTTGTGCCACCTGTCCGCCTCAGCTGGTATTTGACATTGGCCAGCCAGTGGCTAATAGTAGTCATTGAAAGGCCAGTAAAGCGGGAAATATGCATGCGTTCTTGTGGACTGAGGTCTGACATAATGTACTTGCCATCACCCGTTTGCCGCAAACTAGAAGCAAACTGGGCCTGCAGGATGAGTAAATGCTGAGGCTTCCAGTTAGACTGCCGACCTTTTCGTTTCTGAGCAGGAGAGATCTCCTCCAATTCCTCAGGTGTCGACCCGTCTATATCTGAGCGCTCTGACAGACTTGTTGGTGTGGAGGACTTGGACACATGGCTCTCTGTGAGGTTACGTAACATATCAGAAATGTCAGACAGTGCATTCTCACGCAGAGGTGAGTTGGACATGAAAGAGGCCACAGCAGAAGAGGTTTTGGCCATGGTGATGGTTGATGCAGGTGAAATCGAGGTGGGAGTGGAGGTGGTGGAGGACAGGGCAGCAGATCCCAGGGAGTTGCTCTTTTCACTCTTGCCTTTGGTCAAATCAATAGGCTGGTCATTGTTGATGTGGTAAAAGTAGCGGTCTAGATGATCATTCATTTTTTTGGTTTGAGAAGGAGTGGAAGCAGCTACAGCTGCTTTTTCTGCCAAGCTGTTGCTCATCTTGAAGAGCATGCTCATGGGGTCAAGGGATGGGAGGGCAGGTTTGGCAGCTTTGCCAAGGTGGACATTCATGACAGACTGAAGTGCACTTAAAGGGTTAACAAATGGCTGCTCAGGAGGATGATCAGTTATAATTGCAGTGCTGCTGCATAATGTAGAAACAGGGGTTTTGACATGGTCAGTGCCATTTTCAACAGACTCTTTAGTCAGAGCCATTGAGTCACCATTTGCGTCTTTGTGTGCGTTTCCCCCACCATTGGCCTCAGGAGTTTTGGCTCCTCTCCTCTCTTTGGGGGACTCCCCTCTGGCAGATTCCCCTGCATCACTACTGCAAGGAGAGGGTGTGGTTTGCCTAAGTGGGGAAGACCTTGTTCCATGATCCCTCATCTTCTCCTCTACTTTGGCCACTTTTTCTGTTACTTTTTTGACAAGCTCCTCCATGGCATGAAAATTGTTTTTAGGCAAAGGGGATGTTTGGCAGCCTGGTGGAGATATTAGTGGTTGGTTTTTGGTAGGAGACAGAATCTCTTCTCCAGAAAACATGTATTTCAAAGGGGAACTTTTCCCAGAGTTGCGTAGGGAAAGTTTCATAATGTTTGGAAGCTGATAGGCTGCGTGAATACTAGGGTAGCCTCCCCAACTGGGTGTGCCATTCTGTGCTTTGTTGATGGCAGATGTTACTGTATTCTCTAGAGACTTCAAAATGTCAAACCCCCCCTTAGGGCTTTCTTCAAGATCTTTCTCTGTCAAGTATGAATGTTTGGAAACTTCAAACTTCTCATCTGTTTCACTTTCTGTTGCTTTTTTGTCTTTGCAATTATTTGACTCCTTGGTACATTCTATTTCCTTCTCCTCCTTTTTTATCTCCATTGGTGTAATTGCTGGAGAAATACTTGGGGGAGGAGGTGGGGAGAATGCAGTGGCAGCCAGCGGCACTGACTGTACTTTATCCTCAGTAGATATTGTGTTTGGACCTGTTGTGGACATGGACTCCATAATAGGTTTGCCTTTCTTGATTGCAGAGTTAGTGACCTTGATGAAGTGCCCTGTGACCATCATATGAGCTGTAAGCTCCTGCAGTGTGTTGTGTGAGCTTCCACATTCCATACACTTCAAGATCTGTGATTTTCTGGACTCAAACTGCCATGCGTAGCTAGCACCATTTTGGTGTCCATAACGGTTGTTGGGTGTGATGTATGGATTAGAGATCTTTTGCATAAGGTCATTGGGGTCAGAAAAAGAGGGCTTGGGTGTGCCAGCATTGGAGTCTGGTGAGCTGGGGAATTCTAGCTCAATTGGGGCTCTTTTACGAGCTGAGGAAATGATCTTGGCTGCCACAGGTGTAACGGGTTCCTTTAGAGGCACTTTCTGGTAATGTTTCGTCTTGATCATGTGAACACTAAGGTCCTGCAGTGACTCAAAGGAATGGCCACAGTACATGCACTTAAGAACTTTCTGTGCATCCTCTTTCCCCTCCATTTCCAGCAGGGAGCGCTTGCGGGGCTTTGACCAGCGCCTGGCACTTTCACGGTCTGTCTCGTGGTTGTCATCTTTGTAGTGGCCCGTCTCATTCATGTGCACAGTGAGCTCAACCAGAGTGTCATAAGCGGCACTGCAGTCTTTGCAGCGAAACTTGCTTGCACCAGTGAAGATAGAACCGTAGAGCTTGGTGCTCTGTCGGTAAAGCTGCACAGTGCTGAAGAGGTTTGGCTCGGATGCTGGATGCAGCAGTCTGCTCTGGTTCTGTGAAACATTCTGCAAGGTCTTAGCCACGGCTGTCTGGTGCCAGTCATAACCTCCACTACCACAGCTACTGCTGCTGCTACTGCTGCTGCTGCTACTACTGTGACTTCGTGGGGGTTTTTCTGCAGGCTGCTGAGACGTATTCAAGTTTAGTGATGACCAGTAGGAGTTGGTCAGGAAGCTAGTGTAGATAGCTTTCATCTGCTCCAGGCTGTCTGGGCCTACCGGTGCAACCTCCTCACTGCTCGGCGTGGCTGTTGTTGTCATCATCGATGCAGTTGAAGAAAGTGAAATGAGAGGCTCCTTGGCTGAGCTGTCCTCTTCGTTCTTTACCGAGGCACTTTCAAAGTCTGACATGCGGTCACTGGATTCACTCAGGTGTGACTCGCTGTCCATTTCATGGCTGGAGAAATCAGCAGGTGGAGAGTCATGGAAGCCTGATCTGTCTTTAAGAAGTAAGTCCTTGTCCTGGCACACATATTTCATGGCAGGTTCCTCCTCCACAGCTGAATCCTCACCATCAACATCCTCATCTAGTAAGGCAGCCTCCATCTCTTCTGGCGCATATGCTGCAGGTAATAAAAAGAGAGATAAGAAAGACATGTTACCACAGTGTCCAATTATGAAGATTTGACACATTGCATTCCTACAATGCCTGTATAGTGAATCGACAGCTGATAGAAATGTCAGGCATCTGTGTTTTCCTGCAGCACTGACAAACAAAACAATCAGTCAGACTTTTCATATCATAAACTGCTGCAGTAATTCCTTCTCTACTTTCCTATTGCGTTACATTGCCACATGGAATAAAGTGATGTTCCTCCTTTTCTTTGTTCTAAAAAAGAGTGTGTGACAGAAAAGTGTGTGGGGGGTTGTAAAAGAACAAAAAAATGACTCCTCAAACCGAAGTTGCCACCTTGTTCTTCTCAAGGGGCAACAGCTTGAAATTAAAACTAAATTTGAAATTAATGAAGCACATTCTGGAGGTGGCATTCGTTTCTGAAGTAATAAATTACTTGTATCAACCTCAGAGACGGCAGTTCCTGTCTGTCAATTAATGTCTTACTCTTCTTCAGCAGCTCCTAATGCATTTCCAAACAGACACACTCGCCATTTAAATTAAGAAAGCATTCTCACTCATTACCCTGCAGACTTGCCTGCTTGTAAATAAAAATGATTGTATGTACATTTACGACATAAAACTCTCTGCACCAAACACATTTACATCAATTACAAAAGATTACAAAGTTGAAAGTTATTATTTACAGTTTAGCCTAGAGAACACAACTGCTCAGGAAAAGAAATGGTCATGTTATACACTGCAACATGAAATAAGAAACGAGAATATATTCTTGAAAACAAAGTGCAGAAAGAGAGAGAGCGAGAAATGTAATATACTGAAATAATTCTGCACATTCCTGACTGCATCTGTTAATCACACTTTTGACCAGGTATGTAAACATCAGAGAGAGAGGACAGTCCATTGGACACAGTGGTGTTCTGTGAACACATTCTATCATGTCTAAATACCACAAATGTCAAACTAGTCATGCTGCAACTTAAACACACAGCATATATATTTAACTCTAGATATGTTAATTTGTATAGAAAGAACTGCTGATGAAATGGCTTGTTTAAAGAAAATATTTCATTTATGCTTTCCTTAACATGACAGTGGCTGTGTAACAAAAAATCATAGAATAACGCAAAAATGAATGTAAAATGAATGCAATCTACAGCCATGCGGACAGTTATTTTGTAAAATTCATAAATTAAACAGAAATAAAAATGAAAATGTAATAAAGTGATAGTATTTATACACATATTTAGCCTAATAGAATTCATTCCTGTAAATACTCTGTGTCTGTTTAATTTTCTGAAATACAGAAAAAGAAATTAAGAAATTGCATTAGTCTTCAGACAAAGGCCATTCAACAGTGACAGTAAAATTTTTTACAGCATTATTATTAGGATCCATCTTCTCACACACATCACAGCCAGTCTGTGAAATCGAATCGCCCCCTACACAAATCACAACCAACTGTGATCGTGCAGCACACACAAACTCACATGCACACACTCACACACACCATCTGTTCTGAATCAGCCAAAACGACAGCTGTTTAAAAGAACAATGCCTTCGTTGAGGAAGCAGAAGAAACCGCGCTTTACATCAAGGCCAAACATCAATGAAAAACCCTGTTTCTTCAAATACATACCCTGACTTTAAATTTCCTTACGATTGTTACAACATACACACACGCATGAATAAAAGGTGCTAGCCGTACCATGAAATCTTTAGCTTTCAGTAAACCACTACATGTAAAATGTAAGGTCAACCTTGAACATAATTACACAAAATGATTAGCTGGTGATTAAAGTTGAAAAAAAGGGAGGGGTGCAGATGGGGGAAGCAAAAAAAAAGCAGGAGTTAAAAAAAGATACAGAGAGAGAGTGTTTGCTCATCATTATAAGCAAACCTGTCTCTGTGTAACCTTGACCTGAACTTGACTGTGTGTGGAGCACACAGAGTAAGTATTGCAGTTGTGTAGGAGTTCACCCTACAGCAAATCTAAGGGTGATGTGTGTACATGTTTCTGCACGTGTGTATGTTCTGTTCAAAATTCATTTTTCAACACCAAACACAGAATTAACCCTGCATGACAACACAATCTCCCAGCCTGAGGTAACCTGAGAGAGGTGAGGAAAAAGCAGAGGCAGGGGCTAACCAGTGACACCCAACAATCTGCGACACACACACCAAGTATTGGTGCATGTCCTGGCTGTAATCCAGGTACTTAAGCCCCCAGTGTACCCAGAGTCTGTGTGATCTGGCTGGAAACAATATTAAGATTTCATCCCTGGACCGTCTGAAGCCGGTGCTCTGGTCCAGGCCTACCCACACCACACAGGTGCAATTTTAATTAGAAAACAGGGTGTTTGGATCCAACAGTGGTGGGGTGGAGGTAAAATGAGAATGACCTCCCAATGATTTGGCATTAGATTGGAAGAAAAGCTTTATCTAATTTACACTTAGATTTCCAGGGAGATGACCAGCAGAGAAGACTGTTTCTAAGGCAGTGGACAGCGTAACCTTGCAAATTTAGAAGGCCACCTGATTCTGGACTATTATAACACATACTGTCTTCAAAATGATCAGAGAAAGAATAACGTAATATATATCAAAGTGATAAAACTAATCCTCAAGCCCTTTCATTAAAACAACAAGACTGATCGCAACTGTGCATGTTATGCAAATACGCCCCACACACCGATGATTTAAAGAAACAAGGTGCCCTTCTTATTAATAAAAAAGGCCTGCTATAAGCCACAATTGCATGGCAGTATTTTAATGTGACAGAAGCACCTTACTCTCTTCTAGCATTCGACCGTTCTGCTGATATTAATATCTGGCAACCAGGATGGCCAATATAATGTCAGTACGATACGGTGTCATTTAGTTATTTATTTTTGCAATACTTCCACACAATTCATGAAAACATTTGAAAACAGACACATTCATTTACAATGTTCGATTTCATTCGTGTTATAACAAACAAGCGGGCCCTGCTATCAGTCTGTGCCGGTAATCAAAATATTGGCAGATCTATCTATCACTACTCTGTTGTACAACAGAAAAAGCATTTATAAGTTAAGGAAAGAAGACAAGATAATCTTCGCCTTCAGTTACCATGTCCTTTTGGTGCATGTATTTTCCTATACATGAAAAATGCAGAACTACTATGTATGAACTGAGCAGACACCCGTTGGCTGCTGTCTCTTACTCTTGTTTGCAATCAGGCTCACAGCAGTTGAAGTCTGCAGCCCAGTCCAATACTTCTGGGTGTGCGGATGAGCTGGAGAGAATGAAAGAGTGAGTAGTTGGTAATTAAAGCTGCTATATATAGCCCCTAAAGCCCACATTTATAATGGGAGGTATCTCTCTCTAATATGCCACTATCTGCAATGTGATATCATTAGGAGGAAAATGGTTTGTAGCCTTAAGCAGACAGGCTGTCTGTGTGCGGCTGGAGAATATGAGATAGCGCCAATGCACTTCTCTTCTCCTCTTTCCTCTCTTCTCCTCCTCCCTCGCTCCTTTCCTCACCTCCCCCTCTATCTCCTCTTCTCAGCTATCGTGACCATCGTTAATGAAGTTAATTGAATCTGGGATCAATAATGCTTAATTATTGCAATTTGACATGCACAGACAATTGGTGGGGAGGCCAGACGTGTCCATACGTGTCTGAGACGTGTGTGTCCCGCGCAGGGGTGGGCGAGAGGGCACGAATGGACATAGGAGGCAGAGAGAGAAGGATGGTCAGAGCAGACAGGCGTGCCATCGATTCCAAAGAGACGCCCCATCGACCAGCCCCACTGACTGATGGAGGCCCTGCTCCAAGGCTAGCCGGAAAAAAGAGAGCTCACTAAGACCACTCCAGCCTGCCCTGCCCACAAATGGCACATTGAGATGAATTAGATAGACAGAGGAGTGTAACACTGACAGAAAGAGATAAGTTAAAGAAAACTACATACAGAAATGACGGGCTTAAACAGTGATTTGTTTATAGAACACTTGGCTGTTACTTAGCGATGGTTACCATGGCTATAACTATAGTGAGTTCCATTTCCCTGCATTGTCTCTGTAAGCAGATGAAAGTCAGGTATTTTCATTTATGGTAGCATTAAAGAAATATTTACACGACTTATTTACAGGTCTACAGACAGCTGTAACTTTTAAAACTGTTGACAGTTGCGTATTTTAATCGCTTATTCGTGATGCCGCACACATGCCTGCTGGGCCTCAATGGCACATATATTACTGTGAACACATTTTCTATTCATTTTTACAAGCTGAGGGACGAGTCAAATTATTGTCTGTGGTAATCCACAGCATGTCACAGATGCTGTACACAGACATTAAATTGTAAATTCCCCCGAATATTCCTTTAGGATAGGACCAATAACAAATTAGAGGTACTTAAATTCTTACAAAATATTTGCATTTTTGGTTATAATAATGAATGAAAACGAGAGGTGGTGAGAAAGACAGAGAAAAACAGAGAGAGAGAGAGAGAGAGAGAGAGAGAGACAGAGAGAGAGAGAGAGAGAGAGAGAGAGAGAGAGAGTGGTGTGGATTAAAGAAAAAGAACAGGGCTGGAGGTACCTCTGTGCTGGCAGAATTGAGCGAGAGAGCTGGTAAACACAGACGCTAGCACGGCTAATCGCCCGCTCATGCCACTCAGCGGGAGAGCCCCTGACAGTGTGTGTATGTTTACACCCCCCCACTTTCCCCCTCGCGTGTGCACGGCAACCCGTAACCACGCTTGAGAACAGAGCTTCCCCCCGCTGTCATAGCACCTCCACTGGAGTTAACACTCCTACACAGCATCAAGATTCGACAGGCTCGTACACACACGAGCGCTCAATCATACAAATGATCCTGAGCTCGACACAATAACATTCAAACAAAAAGTTGATTTAAATTCAGCGACAGGCTTGTGCTGATGCAGGCGTTTAGAAACCTCTTGCTAAGAAAACACGGAGGGGCTGATCATGTCTTTAACCTCTGATGTGAGCGCTTAAGAAAACACAATGATCACTGATTGTTAAAATAACCACCGAACTGAAATTTCGTTTGATCATTGACTTCAATTACATATCGCTCAGATGGTGTCCAAAAAAACTGTTCGGTTGACAACATCATTTTGGAGCCATATCCTCTGGAGATACCTCCAATAAAAACCTTAGATGTGCTTTTTTTGGATCTATTCCTTCATATATTTGAACTGTGAGGTTAAAACAGCACCACATGGACATCCTCTGGAGTAAAAACATACTCCACCTTTTCCAATTTTCTGTCAGTCACTAATGAACATCAACGTACACCCAGAACATCACCTATGATTCTAGCCAGCACATCTTCAGAAGGTGAGCTCACAGTTAACAAAGACCCTATCACAGGTCCATCTGTCTGTATGTCCTCTACATGTCCAAAAGACAAATAATCCACTTCAGCAGGTCACTGCTCTGGCAAACCTGATGAATATAGATACACATCAAAAAAATAACTTTGTAAATAAAGATGTACAGATAAACCCACATATCAGCCAAACCGATTAATCAGCCAATGTTTGGTCAAATAAAACTTTTGGCATCAGATAATAATCACACTGGTGATTAACAAAATATTTCCTCCTCCAATTTCAAAATCAACCGTCAATCTTGTTAAGGGATTGTAAACATTGTCTGTTTTCAATATTGTGTAAAATAAGCATTTGATTTTAGCTGTTTTGTGTGTGTCTCTGTGTGTCACAATCTTCAACAACAAAATCTAATGAAAAGCTTTCCCTCCTAAAAACAGCAGTCTCTCAATGAAAATAATACTTACATAAGACATTAATACTCAATTCTGTTTTGAGCGAATCACTCCTCAGCTAGCCTATCAGTAAACCTAAAAGTATGTGGTGTAAAATACCATAATTTCATAGCACAGTCTTAAATCATATTAGACTGAGCACTGTTTACTAAAGCATCACTTTTACTCACTGATGTAAAGTAACAGGTTGTGTGATTGTTACTATTAACAATGATAGTATGAAAATACTTATGGTAAATATATGGTAACATTGTTAAACAGAGTATTTCCATTACTGGTAGCTAACAATCAAAATACTCTTCTTAGCAAAGCAAAATAAAAACAAATAATTCAACCAAACCAAGCATTTCAGATTCCTACCATCATCAAAAACACATTAAAGCATATCAAAACAGAATCCTAATGTAAAACGGACTCCATTCGTTTTATGACCTGTATTTCAGGATTCGAGTACAACTATACAATTTTAATTGTTCTTCAAATGAATGAGTGAATGTTCTGAAGGACAAAATGCTATGCTTGCTGCAAATGTACCCTGTATGTAATAGATACTGAATGAACTTAGTGCTCACCTGTGCAGACTAGATCAGATGTCAGCTGGGTGTGTGGGGATTAAGAGTGTGTCAACAATTTTACTGGGGCAAGTTGTTATGCCTTTTAAATGTCTCAATATGTCCACACTACTTTTTGTCTAAAACAAAAGTTGATTTTATATCCGTTTCATTTTTAAAAAATTGTTTTATTGTTTAAAATAGATGTAGCTAAAAGGAACATAAGTTACCTAAAACTAGTTTCCCATTATTACAACTTACCCCTTGACTGTTAACAATAAAATAAACAACAAACAAACATTAACACAAAATGTTCTCTTATTTCTAAAAAATAAATAAAATAAGAAAATTCAAAAATTCTAATAAACTCTTGTTAGTTAATGATCAGCCTGATCTTCGTATGTGGACACAGTGTCTGTCGTGTTAAACAGCCCTCAAAAAGCCACCACAAACAATTACAAAACAGAAATGATGATCTCCAGCAAATAATCCACCCGCCTGCCTTTGTTATGTAGATGCATTGCACTTGAAAAAGTCACATTCCTAAAACCCAGGGCAACTGCAGG
Source organism: Ambastaia sidthimunki (assembly GCA_036877625.1). NCBI lineage: Eukaryota > Metazoa > Chordata > Actinopteri > Cypriniformes > Botiidae > Ambastaia > Ambastaia sidthimunki. The sequence goes on from JAZGTK010000275.1 coordinate 83,356, forward strand.
TCAGACCCACACACTCACACCAACACAGGCAACTCCCAAGAGGCCAAAAGAGAGGCAGAGGGAGGGGTGATTGTATTTAAATGAGTTTACATGTTTCTTACTGAGATACCCCTCTCAGAATTTCTTCCTCTCCGAGTTCCTCTTTACTTTCAGTAATCCCTCCCATAACATGTCTCTCCCTCCTTTTCTCTCCTTCTGTCCCACTCAGAATCACAGGAGTGTGTCAGTCTCCCATTAGAGAGGGTTGCTGGGTAATGGAAGAGAACAGATTTGGCTTGCTGTGATCCCCAGGGCCTCGCTCAGCTCAGCTACCACACACACATAAAACGTATTAACAGCACAACATAAACACATTTATGTGTACACATCACAAAGTAAAATATATATATATATAAAAACAACATCAGATTGTCAAAAACCAAGCAAATATGACGCAAACAAACAAAAGAGCAAATAGACAAGATCTCTGATTTAAAGTGAAGAAAGTCACTCGGTCTCGTACCCGAACCCTGAACTTGGCAGATATGTTAGGCAGCAAAATAATAGGCATTTTACAACCCATAATGCAGAGTGTTAGCCAGTGGCAGTCCACTGATTTAGGTACTACACTGATACGTCAATCTGAAGGCCTTGGAAAGAGAGAGACAGTGGGGGTGGGGGGGTGTAGTGGCATTACACACAGAGAATGAGTGGATCTGGAAAGCAAAGAGGAGAGGGAGAAAAAGATGCTCCTAATGGGAGACATGTAGTCATCTAGTTGCTGGCTCTCTCCATTCAGCGTGTCATTGGCTATCCATTACCTGCCACTCTCCTCTGATCTCTTTGGACAGCTCTGATCAAAAGATGTCATTTGACCTACTCATCCGCTCGTGCCGGCCCGCCGGGGTATGTGGCCCACGGTGGACGAGGGGGGATGCCTTGCCCGTAAATAAAACGACATCATCGTTTCAGCGTCCCGTCATGTTTTCCGACCGATTATGATAATAGTGGATCTGTCAGCATGTTAACGGACAGGGTAGCCGTGGCGCTAATACGCAGGATATAGCTTTTCTGCCTCCTTCGCTCCTGCTCCTGTCTTTATTGGGTTGTCTTTTCCCCCCTCTCTCTCTTTCTCCTCTCATTGGATGGCACCTGAGAAGCAAGCCCTGCTTGTTGAGGATGTCAGGGTTAATCTGTTAGCATCGAGCCGGGCCGCAGAGGCAAACAGAAAGAGATTTGCCTTATTTTCTGATTTGGAAGCAGACAGGGTAGAGAGTGTAGATGAGTTGGGAGGGGACCGATTGTCTACGATATTGCTCGCGCTGCGTTTTGAGAGGTCTGCAGTCGAGCTGGGGGGCAGATGGGAAAACAAACACATAATCTAAAGAAAACCAGAGACAGAAACAACACACTGCCACATGGACACATCATAGAAGCTGAAGACACACACAGGGCTACATGAGAAGACACACACGGTAAGGAGCTTGGACACGGAGGAGAGAAAACGTTAAAAGGCTGAAAATTGTGTAAGTTTTAGAGAGGAGAAAAACGGCACACAATAAAGCGAGAAAACAACACGGCTCTGAGGCAATTTAGACTGCAAAACACAAACCATTAAGTTTGTGCATTATCTTTTAATTTAATCTGGAATGATTTATAATCCATCACGCAAGGCTTCAACCATATCCAATTATTCTCTTGCCTTGATTGACAACAAAGGTGATTTATTAAGCTAATAAAAAGTGATGTGCACCCACACTCCCCCCAAACACACACACATAGACCCCTCCTAACAGCTTTTTTAAAAGAGACTGTTTACAGCACTGTAACTGTACATTGCTTTACTTTCCACAGAGCTGGGGTCAGGTTTGCTCTTTAAAATGCAATGGATAATACTGGAAGGTGTGGTGACAAAACAGGTCTGAGATCTGTAAAGGTCAGACAAAAAATTGCAGTGATGAAACAGACTCCTACAGCTGAAACACACTCATTTTCTAACACAATGCCACAATTTTATTTCATCCATCTTTACAGAAATGTCCAGGCTGCAAATGAACGGAGGACAAAAGTAACAGTAGCCATTCTCATAGAAATGAATATTCAAAGCTTACACAGTTACATCACTGGAGAAAAAGAAAGAGAGAGCAAGAAAGTGAGAAGGGTTGGAAAACAGAAGAGGAGATGTACTCTAAGTTTTGTCAGGGAAAAACAACATGTCTTTGATTTGTTCATTCTGAGTGTGTGTGTGACATCTTGTTGCAGCTGCTATGGGCTAATACTGCTCTCAATCTCTGGATATTAATGAAAAGCAGAGGGCAGAAATGTTACACAGCTCAGCTGCATATCAATGGGTTGCTTTTTCACTGGGACGCATCTAAATAATATTAAATTGTTTACTGTGCCAACAACAGCCCCGGCCACAAAATGAGCCTTAAACCCTGTGAGTCAAATGTGCCTTGTGCTAATTTTATACGTCCCCACAGCTACGAGGCCTGTTTATGTTCACACAGCTGTGGAAGTCAACAGATAAACCCATACGAGGTTCAACCATACAGGGCTTCACCTCTTTATACTGAAATTTAAAAAATGTAGCTTGAGGCTATAGAATAGTGTGTGTGCAAAATCTTTCAACCGTACAATATATTGTCACGTGAACTGTCGGTTGAACATGTGTGTTGTGTGTGTGTGCACGTATTCTGAATGGCTCATAAACCACAGGAGGACACATTAATGTCCACAATGTTCAGCCTGCCCTGGTAAACACACAACCCCCTCAACTAATGATGCAATAAGAAAACAAACCATCACAGCCCCTCCACAGAGAGACACACACACACCCACTGTAGCTGACAACAGATTTAAGATCGTAGTATCACATATTTAATAAGGGTGGGGAAATACGTTGGTGGTTTATTAAAGATATTTACTTTTTTCTCCCACAAAATTCCCAGAACTCTCAGGGAACTGCTGAAAAAAAAAACACACAAACACGAAGATACCCGAAAGTAACAGAGAGAAAGATTGAGAGAGCAGAAGAATTAAAATGTTGCAAATAGCACATTTCCCTCAGTGACTGTTTGAAACCGAGACCTCATTTTATTCTTTCTGGCTTCCTTTTTTTTCCAGATAAGCAGACATGGCTCTGGCAGTACATTCTCTAAGCTCATAAAACCAGGGCCCAGGGCAGAGGACCCTGTTCTCTCTCTTTACAGGCTCCTACTGTTAATGAGAGAAAGGCTCTCACTACAGCTGTCCCGCACTGCCGCAGACCTTTGCTTTCAGACGTTTAAAAATGTCGGCCAGCTACGCCAGGTCACTTTGATGCTATAAAGCCATTATTTCCCTATCTCTATCTTCTGCCCTTTTCTCTTGCTCTCTTTGTGTCAATACTATTTTTGTACAGTAAGAGAGAAAGATCTATATTATACACATATAGAATAAAGCACAGAGTGGAGGGGAAATGGTTTCACTTGGTTGCTACGTGCCGAAATGAAACACAATAGGAGGTAAACAGGATGTGCAATTAAGACACCACCAATCCAGACATTTGGACTACTGTATGACATGATGTGCACACACACACACACACACACACACACACACACACAGGACTGAATAAAGCAAAACAAAGGCTGAATACGTTGACTGTTAGGTGATATCTAAATTATAAAACAAATAATCACATTTTATCAATCTGTCTACATTATTATAAAACAGTATTAATAAACAATGTATGATAACGTGTATTATTTTTTATTTTAACAAAAAACGCATTCATACTTTTTAAAGAGTATTTTAAAGAGGATTTGTTTAAAATATAGTAAATTAAATAGTTATGCATTGGCATCATAAATACATTTTTATCACAGTTCTCTTTTTTAAATAAATGAACATAATGACTGCATGAGTAAATATAATACTGAAATATCTTGATGTGTTCGCTGCACAATAATGAAGATATTACCTTAAAATATAAACTATAATTTGTTAAAAAATTGTGCAATGAACTCTCAGAATTTCGTTGTTCTTTTGGAGAGCTGAGAAACCAAAGTGCTGCATATCAATCAAAATTCGGTTTGTTTTCCTCGGTGTCGCATTGCATCCTGCATATTTTCCCCTTAATTTGATATCTCAAAACCTGAGCTGTTATTTAGAATAAAACTGTGATTATTCTGTTTGTCTTTCTATGATTTATTGCATGACTGAAATTAAAATGCAACTCTAGATCTTTTAAAATGGCATTCGCTGTAAAAGGGCATTCATTTACTTTGATATTGCATTACAGACAGGTTATTCCTAAAATCACAATGAATGATGGATAGCTAGTGCTCTGCTGCCATCAACACCTCTAATGGAAGGGTGCGCTCTGATTGGTTGAGTCGTAAGGCTCTCTTCCTCACTCTGCTTGGAGTCCTAGGGGCCGCAGGGCCACTGATCCGGACTGGGAACTGATGGAGTATCCATTTCAAAGGCCTGGACTGTTCCACGGCTCCAAGAAGGGGGGGCATGAAATATAGCAGGAAGAGCGACGCCACATTTAATTATCCCATTATCACACAATGGCAAACGAACACAAATGCAGCAGACTAAAGAGAGCGATCCCTGAAACTTTGAGAATTAAAACGGCCCCTGTGTGTGTGTGTGTGTGTGTGTGTTTGGAAAATCACTTCAAAGCTCAAAGAACTAGCTGCTCATATTTAGATGTAGATGTACAAGCTCTTTTAAATTGCCATTTAAACACACTCTCACACACACACACACACCCTCAGGGCTTATGCTCGGGAAGATCATTAACCTCTCTGTACCCAATTAAAGTGAGAGTTTGCGCGAGCGTGCGCAAGAGTAAATGTTTGCCTCCGTATGTGTGCGTGAAACATTGCATCTTTTCCTCCGAGTGTTCTTGATGGGAATGTTTTGTAAATGAATCGCACAGTGGATAAAATGTGCACAAACACACACACAAAGGCTAATCAGTGTGTCTGCTGTAAGCGCAGTAAGGATGAGGAAAAGTTACCACCTAGCATTGTGTTTGCAGGATGGAACTCCACAGGGGAGCACAGAGAACCATGAACCTCACAATACCACCACAATACAATCAATACCACACACATACTCTGCACACAACTCACGGCTGCAAACAAAAACCATGATTCCTGCAGTAACCTACAGCACACACATTCCTGCACACTATCAAAGGCTACATAGAACTTGGCTGTCTTACAAAAAATGAATATTCATGTTTATGAATCTCTTTATGAATGAGAGTCTACCTGAGCTACGAAACATACACACAATCCCTTACTGAGGGGCCAATGACAACTTCCCTTTTAAAGTAATGTTGCTATAGCGATAAACACGCAGATGGGTGTTTGTTGGCTGTTGCGTTACAATTGTTCTATTTTGAATCATCCTGTCACAAGCTTTGTGTTTAAGATGTCCTGTCAAATCGAAAGTATTCCAAATTTTCAATTCCTTTATTTGGACTAGTTAATTTTGAAAATATGTGGTCTTACACATCCCTGTCTCTTACTTGTCTAATGAGACGATGAGAAACTGTAAATGTCACAGATGTTTTAAAACACCTGCTTTTGTGCTCGTAAAAAATACAGCGATAGTCAAGATTGCTCAGCTCAAGGCCAGTACAAATGATTAACATGTTTTCTTGTCATTTTAAGTCTTTTAATTACGCTATGTGACAGCAAAGAGAAGATAGGAAACAATGAACAAAACTCAGGATATTATGACTTATATTTATCTTTTTAAATGGTTTAATATTTTGCCAACGTAATCCAAAGACAACAATGCATTTTAATCATCAACCTTTAAAAAGATGTCACCACCTTCGCACCAGTGAAAGAGAAAACCTGCAGGACAAAGACAGACAGTTTGAACACTCCCGTCTTCCTGAACAAATCTTTGTGAGAGTGCATGTGTGTGTATCAGGAAAGATGAAAAAAGACTCTAAAGTTTGCCAATTTTTCCTTGATACCATCTTCTCCCCAGACTCATGTTTTTTTCGCTACCACGTCTACACTCCCTCTTTCTTGCAGCACCAAACAATAAATAAAGCGTGTGTGTGTGTGTGTGTGTGTGTGTGTGTGTGTGCAGGCTCTGTTGATAATCCTCCAGAGCTGGTGCTTATCTGCATTGTAGAGAGGTGCGAGGCAGACAGTCCCTATCACAGGTATTAATGTAGCGCAGTTCCCTGTGTCACGATAGAGAGATAAGCAAACACACTGCCACAGCAGTCCCCTACACTCCAAACACACACAAAACACACGCATAACAAATTGTTTCCCCCCTCAATGGAAACAGAAACTACTAACAGAAGAATAGTGAAGAATAAGAGCCCCTTTAGGATTTAATCTGTAACTTGTAAAACATAATTAGTATTAGTGCACACAGAAAAAGTATTAAAAAATAATTGTGGCAGTGTGTGTGTGTGTGTGTGTGTGTTGAGGTGGTGAAGGAGAGGCTGTGATGGCTGCTAAAAGTGTGTGTGGACACACTGAGACAGCTGCATAGTCCTGACTTAACTGCTATACTCATGTCCAGCATGAACAGAATTCAATTACAAACTAATGCTCACACATGCATGTGTGTATGTAACACATTACGGTAAGAATACATGTTTAGGATCAGTGTCATACCAATTGTGGTTTTACAGGCACTGCTGTGAGCATAGAGATGTACTCTGGCATCCAAACTTTTCCCCCGCTGAATTCCAGGGTTGGGTGACTGGATCGAGCCAGAGGAATTCATAAACAGTGGGGGCCTTATCAGCCGAAAGAGGAACATCCTCTCAAGCCCACACCAGACGTGATGTGGACCGTGTCATCAAACATTGCCACAGAGGGGCACAGAAAACAGACAGGAGTAAATCAAATTCTTCAATTTTTGTATTTTAAACTGCATGTTATTTGTTTGTCACAACATGGAAACAAACAAATTTAGCGCAATTGAAAATAAAACAACAGCTACATAAAAATACACGACGGTATAAACAAATAATGTTACTGCTACCAATAATATTATTAATAAATATAATTGTTTTAGTAAATGTAACTAATTATTATATCGATTTCTTTACATAAAGTAACAAAAACAAACAATAGCATTGCATTTTGAATACATTGTTTTTTGTAGCACAAATGTTATTTTAATTTTTGTCGCAATGTGTTCTCCATCTGTAGCTCATAGATGGAATGGCAGGGACTTCAAGTAGGACAGAAAATGCTGTGGCTACCCCCACAATTTTTAGGGGGTAAGATCATATTAACAGTCCAATCATGTTGGTGCCATTTTAACTATTTTGTTTAAACTGTTTTTAACATTTACAGGATCTGTTCAATAAAATGTCTAATTGGAGTGGACAAAATCTGCCTGAGCAATGAGTGGTGAATGTTATTGTAGTGTTTATAGAAGCTGTGGAGTTCAGTGCGTAACTAGCAACTTCAGGGACTGACCCAGGATCAGGTCAATATATAACCTCACAGTGGCTCAATAAATCACTTAAATCCATGTTTGACATAACTGCAACCGTGAAGAGAGATTATGCTGATAAGCCATTTAGCTACACATTTACTAAGAGCCACTGACTCAACCTACAATTGATTATGTACAAAGAGCAAAGCATGGATGCTAGGAAAACATTTTACACATGGCAATTTGCCTTAATGTAAACTAGCATTCAACTATGATTATCTTAAAAGAAAGAAAGAAAGAAAGAAAGAAAGAAAGAAAGAAAGAAAGAAAGAAAGAAAGAAAGAAAGAAAGAAAGAAAGAAAGAAAGAAAGAAAGAAAGAAAGAAAGAAAGAAAGAAAGAAAGAAAGAAAGAAAGAAAGAAAGAAAGAAATGAAAAGAAAAAGTAGAGAAAAAAAAGTGATTTTGGTGTTGAATCTCTCATAGTAGAATCTCAAATCTGTTTTGGTGTTGAGCCACACCAGACATAAAATGTAGAAAAGACGGCGGGAGTCATACAACTTTGCAAAACAATTGTTTTGATTACACCAAATATATAAAACACCAATGCGATATGAGTCCTGACATTTCCATCTCAATAATTTTATCAGAAAGGTATGTTGAGGAAATTTCAGAGTAGCTGCGTCTATCCAAATCATTTTTGTGGTGCAAGTCGACGGTAAAGAGTAAAGCAATTTTTTTCTCCATTTGCACAAAGGGCAAACCATCTCAGTGTGACATCTATGAGTGCGTTTCACCGTGTTTTGACTGGACTCACGCTCTGCACCTGTGCGAGAAGATCAGAGTGAGTCTTTTATCTGATAATGACTAACCAAACACTGCTTACAACATAAAGCCTGAATGCTTATCCTCACATTTAAGCTAGTATGTGGGAAATGACTATACTAATTTATTAAAACTATACTATTCCCATTAGTAAGACGATCGCCAACATTTACAATAGACACGGACAGAAATGAAACGTTTAAGTAACGTTTTGGTATAAAACGTGACCGCGTGGTTTTTAATTATGTAGAAATTATGTAGAAAGACTGAGAGAAAGTAAAAGAGAGAGAGCAAGAGAGAGAGACAAACAGAGACAAAAGAGAGAAAAGACAAGCCCATGGGAGAGCTGCTGCTAGAGGCAACATGACCTCACATTACCTCAGAGACATGTAGGTGCAGGAGACGCTGCTGTCTAACCAAGTGAACAGAGACACAGGCACAAACACTCCACACGCCATGTTACCTTTAATGATTACACTGTAGGGGTGGGGTCGATATTTCAAAGTATACTGTATCAATACTGTACAATTCTCTATAAATATTTTCTCACCGAAAATATTACAGGAATATTTTTAGGGAAATGATAAATCATAAAGACTGAAGGCTAAACATGTTGAATGCTCCTGTGGTTTCATTGGTAAAGCATTATGTTAGCAGCGCCAAGGTTGTGGGTTCGATTCCCAGGAAACACACATACTGATAATAACATGTACAGCTTGAATGCAGGTCACACACTTAGTTATTTATATTATATTTCTATTTGATCAAAATCCAAACTTAGAGAATGTATTAACAATATAATTGCACAAAGCCCACAAGACTAATGCAGAGAAACGAAGGAAAATAATGATAATATTGCTATTCTTTGTTCAGCATATAGTGACCCAGATATTGATACAATATCATATTGCCATTTCCTTACAGTTTCACACCCTGTTATGCAACTCTGAAATACTTTTTGATTGGTTAATCAAAGCATGTAGCATGCAGCAGTCAATATATTTTTTCTGTAGCGACCAGGCAACCAATTTCCTATCCAGCTGTGGTAGTTTCATGTTTCATGATCAGCTGTTTATGTCCATACAAACAGCAGATAAAACAATATTGATAATTGGCTTGTTCTAACACCTTTTAATTACCGACATGGGATTGCAAAGTGAAACATGATGCTTATCTGCATTATATGAGGCCCTGCACAGCTGCCAGTGATAGAGCCCTGATCTATCCCAACACCCAGACACTTCCTGTTCTGTGCTAACATGCTGTCAGTCACTCACTATACCCAAAAAACTGTACCATTGCTTTCACTTTTAGAATAACATTAGATGCCTAAATAACCGAGTGTGAGTGTGTGTGTGTGTGTGTGTGCGCACTTCAACAGAGACATCTTAAGCTAGAGTAAAAGAAGGCACACTGTGTAGGCCTGAGGCTTTGTGGGAAAGTCTCAGCTCGCACACACACACACACACACACACACTCTCAGGCACACAGGAGAGCTAGCGACATGGATTTGAAGAGGAACACTTTTAAGTACGCGTTTGTAGCATTTGCTCGTATCAGAGCGAGGTACTCAATCCTTTCATGTGGTTCCTCTCTCTCGCCTCACTCACTCTCATCTCCTCTGCCAGCCCTTTTATTATTTCTCTCCCTCGCTTTTTCCCCTCCGATCTCTTTTTAATTAATTACAACCTGGTCTAGTGACGAAGAGAGCGAGCTTTATCTTCCTCTGCTCCACTCTCTCACTGTGCTTAGAGAGAGACAGAGTTAAAGAGAGAGAGAGAGAGAGAGAGAGAGAGGATATGCTACACGCCAGTGCCTTCCTTCCACCCTCTTCCCATCCCTCTTTTTTCCCTCTTCACTCTCTTCTCAGGCAACCCTGAGCAAGTGCTAGCAAGGGTCATATCTTTTTAATTATCTTTCTTGCCTTTGATTAATTATTCCGTCTGACAATAGCGTGTTTCTAATGCTTTTCACCTGCCTGTCTTGATTGACAGTGCCTCTGTCTGAGTCAAAGCAAACAGCTGCTGCCATGATTGCCTAGCAACCAGGAGGTGATGGATGAGACCCAGAGATGGATGGCCACAATAAATCATGTCTCCTGCTATAAAACTGAAAAAAAGAGAGAGAGTGAGTGTTAGGGAGGGAGAGAGAGGGGTACTAGGAAGGGAAAGAAATAGAGCATAGGAAAACAAAACAACCTATTCTCTTCTTCCAGTTCTTGCTTTCCCTCACACCACTATATTTTTTGCATACTGTCTCACTGGTTCTCGCACTGGAATGGGTTTGAACTTCTTTGAATAGTTTGATCTGAGCGTTCAACCATTCTCAGGAGGCTAGTCTCCAAAATGTGATTTCTACATACAGAAGTAACCTATAGGGTTATATGGATTCAGACTGTTAAAACCTTTAGCGCTCTCCAAGTTTGTCATAGGGTGGGGCTTGCCATAAGTTGGGACACGTTCTAGGTGCTGGAAAAATCTAGAACAATGAACTATGTCCAACAACGAGACACGGTACATGACACAAAGCAAAATAATTTATCAAATACATTTAAATGCTGCCAAAAACGTACTGTATCTCATGCCTTTGGTCATGTCGTCCCCCACCGCAACAATGGACAAAAATATCAAGCACTGTTGAGCACTGCCACAGATGACAGAAATTTGACCAGCCTGTGAACTTCATGCACACAGCATGAGCTTACCGTTTCCGAATTATCAGCCTCTATTATTTTTACAGAATACAAATATGTGGCTTTATCTCAATTTACAGTCACAAAGGGGATAAAGGAAAACATGTCAGAAATGTTTTTATTAGCACAAGTTGAGCGCGGAAGATCACGTGCGATTGGAGCGCTCGGAGACTCGTTTCTTTTTCTCCTTTTGTTAAAGGTCGGCTTCATTTCCTGCTAATGAAGCCCAGCTGTTCCCGCTCTTTTCGCGTCCATGACGACAATGGTCACTCGTCCTGAGGGGCTGTCAAAAACTTTACGACCTTGATGAGAAACGTGTCAGTGAGGCAATGCAGGGAGAGGAAAACAGAATTTAAAAAAAACAGGAACCTAGGTTACAGGGCCACGGCGATGACAAACAAAACCACTCTGAGTTTTGTTTATAAGCACCGGTGCAACTTCTTTTTATTTTTTTGCCCTTTCAGGCTGAAAAAAACTGGGTTTGAGTGAGTGGGTGAATGAGTGAGCAAAACAGTGTGGCTCCTCTGGTATCTTGTAACGAACAGTGCAAGAGCTCGGCCCATCCATCAGAGAAAGCCCACGTCCTGCTCCGAGCTCTCTCTTGTTCCATCTCTCTCTCTCTGAGCCCTGCTCAGGTTACAGCTTTACACGGCCAGTCTAAATAATATTCAAAATGATGAATGACATGGCCAGCCTCGTATCCATCATCAATTTCTTTTTTTAAAGAGCATCCATCTTCAGTAATGCTTCTTTGAATCATGGGAAAGTGAAAGAGCTCGATTCACTTGTGCAGGCCCCCAGAGAGGCAGGAGGAGGGACTGAAGGAGGGGAAGAGGGAGGGTAGAGGACGGCAGATTTGGATTCTGAGTGATACCTGACGGCTTGTCTCTCTGTACGCAGGCACAACATTTTACTCTAATCAGTATGAAAAACATTATGGGACACATGTAGCCAGAATCCAAAATGAACTTAATGCCAATGAAACTGAATAAAAAAAAGTAAGAAATGTAACCTAAAAAAATATTTGAAGATAAATGAGTCGTGACAGATGTTTTCTGTTGTAAACTGTTTGTACATCTTTGATTGAATCACTCACGTCACCTAACATCAGCAAAGGTCAGATTATCCTTCCTACAATCCTTCCTACAATGTGATTTTAAACCATATATTATGTTGCACATTTGCAAGTTATTATAACGTATTTCCTTGACAATAACAATTTTTACTTATTTTTAGTCATAATCTTTACTCGTATTAAAACTTTTTGCACACACTTCCTGTGACATGAACCAATAAATACATTAAAGATAAACTTCACTAATTATTAAACCAACACAAATGACACATCCACATACACACACACATACATACAATAGAGCAATTGTGGGTAAATTGAGAGATCTGAGTATCAACAACACCCCTCCCCAACCTGCTCTCCCCACACTAGCAGTGCAGACACCTAAGTGGCGTGGAGGCAGTAGCAATTCTCTGAGGGGGGACAGCCCCTAACACTGGGCTCCTTGGCAAGGATCCGTTTGATAAATGACACATGTCATTCTGTCAGGAGAGAAGGGTGGGTCCATGATATATGACCATGCTGAGAAGCTGGGGAAATCGACTGTTTGGCATAGAGCGCATTCTCTCTCTTTTTCTGTCCTGCTCCCCAAGTTCAGAACACCATCAAAAAGGCTGAAGTTGTGTCTGTGTGTGTGGGAGCCAGAGAAAGAAAGAAAGAAAGTCTACAAAGGAAAGAAAAGGAAAAAAAACATGTATAAAAGAAAGAAAAAGACAAGTGCTAAAATAAACTGGCTTAGAGTAGCATGAGAGGGCACTAGTATCAATCAAAGTCAACTTCAGCAACAACACAACTACTATTTCAAATACAAACTACATACGGTAGACAAATGACCTTAACACAGGACGGAAACCTGAAACGCCTCACCGACCGAAACTCTCTGCTCATCTCTCCTCATCTCTCCTGTAAGGAAGGATTCCACTCACCCCCTTTACTGTAAATCCCTCCATCTTCTCTTTTTCCTCACTCTCTCATGCTCTTTTCTGTTTTAACACACTGGCTGTGGGGCCTGACATCTGCAGAGTGCATTTAAAGAAAAAAATGTGTCAAGGAAGCGTGATGCCCCCACACCCTCTCTCTCTCTCTCTCTCTCTCTCTCTCTTTCATTAGCTCACTGGCAGGGTGGCACTTCTCAAGCTCATTACAGCCAGAGGATTTATGGTGCCGAACCCAATGGCGGAGAAAAGGCATCTGTCAATAATTGCGGGGAGCAGCGCACACACATCTTAGGAAGCTTTGAAATCTCATTAGGTATGCAGTTATCAGGCATAAAGATCAAAAACATTACTCAACTCAGACAGAATCCTACCAAGAAACATTAATTAGCAACAGGCCCGCAGTATAAAATAAAACAGAC